>JBBPBX010007276.1:0-39554 GCA_038048925.1 Garcialebias charrua | reverse complement strand
ACTATATATACTATATATATACTATATATATATATACTATATAAATATATATATATATATATATATATATATATATATATATATATATATATACTATATATATATACACGACCCTGTGTACATACTCTTGTTTTCATCACATGTACCACATGTGGTGCAAATGACGATAAAGACTCTCTGACTCTGATATATAAATATGCCCCCAAGGCCTCATCCACACCAACAGAATGGCCTCATATACATACCAATGGCTTCAAAAATGCTAATTCAATGAGCCATTTGACTAACTCCCATGGGAACTATAGTTAGAATATCCGAATGGCTCACATGTGGTAGTGCTAGTGTTAACTTTGAAAAATAGGAATATCACTTTTTAAAATCATGAGGTCTAGGTTCAGCTTTGAACTAGTTCTGTACCGTATTTTTCAACGTACAAGGAATTCCTATTTTATACTCACTGTTCTTGTCAATTGTGTGGAGTTCGTGTGGACGTCGTCAAACTGCTTACGACGACAGTCCAAGTCAGGCCTAAAAAGCTGGCCTGGAATGGGAACGATCGACTCTCCAGGACTGTCAGGTATGCCGTGCACGGGCTTCAGCTGCCTTCATCGGACCCTCGTCGCAGAAACAGGAGTGAGGAACATCCCGGGTGCACGGCACCAGAAATGATGGGTTTTTGAAACCAAACCCTTGCAGCAACTAAAAAAGATTCACACACAAGTGACAAGATTTGACAAGTATATTTGACTTTGCAAAGTGGGATATGTCTCTTCAAACCAGGCTGAGAACAAAATCCAAATTGGGGAAGTTGACACAGCTTTATACATCTAGTAGGTGGTTACAGAACAGGTTTGCACAATAGATGTTTTTGAGTTCTGACTGAGAAAGAAAACAAACAGGTCTTGAAATAAAAGAGAACATTCTAAAAAGAAACAAAGGAAAACATTCTTTTTGGTGCTTTTGTCTCAGTAAACAAGAACTGTGTAAAACAAGTATTTCTTAGCAAGAGAACATATACACAGTTTGAAATATAAGTTCTTAGATGATAAACATTGAAATACTCTAACATACAGTGTTTAAGTACTTTCTCGACCTTTGCATCTTAAATACACCACTGCAGGTAAACATATGTCGTCGTCGGCCGGTACACTTTCATCATCGTTGTCAGCCGGTACACTTTCGTCGTCGGCCGGTACACTTTCGTTGTCGGCCGGTACACTTTCGTCATTGTCGGCCGGTACACTTTCGGCTGCGGCGGCGGCCGGTACACTTTCGTCGGCGGCGGCGGCCGGTACACTTTCGTCGTCGTTGTCGGCCGGTACACATTCGTCGGCGGCCGGTACACTTTCGTCGGCGGTGGCAGGTACACTTTTGTAGGCGGCGGACGGTACACCCTCGTTGTCAGGACCCTTGTCGTTAGAACCCTCGTCGTCAGGATCCTCGGAGACGTCTTCAGGCGGCGAGACGCAGTCAGGCGGCGAGGAGTAGTCGGGTGCCGTCGAGGAGTAGTCGGGCGCCGTTGAGGAGTAGTCGGGCGCCGTCGAGGAGTAGTCGGGCACCATTGAGGAGTAGTCGGGCGCCGTCGAAGAGTTGTCGGGCGCCGTCGAGGAGTAGTCGGGCGCCGTCGGGCGCCATCGAGAAGTAGTCGGGCGCCGTAGAGGCGTACACCCTCGTTGTCAGGACCCTTGTCGTTAGAACCCTCGTCGTCAGGATCCTCGGAGACGTCTTCAGGCGGCGAGACCCAGTCAGGCGGCGAGGAGTAGTCGGGTGCCGTCGAGGAGTAGTCGGGCGCCGTCGAGGAGTAGTCGGGCGCCGTTGAGGAGTAGTCGGGCACCATTGAGGAGTAGTCGGGCGCCGTCGAAGAGTAGTCGGGCGCCGTCGAGGAGTAGTCGGGCGCCGTCGGGCGCCGTCGAGAAGTAGTCGGGTGCCGTAGAGGCGTAGTGGATGCCGTCGAGGCATAGTCATTGGGCGCCGAGACGGGCGAGGAGACGTCGTTGGGCGCCGAGACGGGCGAGGAGACGTTGTTGGGCGCCAAGACGGGCAAGGAGACGTTGTTGGGTGCTGAGACGGGCGATGAGACGTCGTTGGGCGCCGAGACAGGCGATGAAACGTCGTTAGGTGCCGAGATGGGCGATGAGACGTCTTCAGTCGGCGAGTCTGCCGTCGAGACGTCTGTTTCAGTCGGCGAGTCTGCCGTCAAGACATCTGCTTCAGTCGGCGAGTCTGCCGTCAAGACATCTGCTTTAGTCTGTGAGTTTGCCATTGAGACGTCTTCAGTCGGCGAGTCTGACGTCGAGACGTCTGCAGTCGACGAGTCCGGCGTTGAGACGTCTTTAGGCGAGGAGTCGTCTACAGCCGTCGAGGAGTCGCGGTCTGCAATCGATGAGCCGTGGTCTGCAGCCGATGAGCCGTCATCGGTCTCTGCAGCCGAAGGGTCGTCATCGGTCTCTGCAGCCGAAGGGTCGTCATCGGTCTCTACAGCCGGAGGGTTGTGGTCTGCAGCAGCCGAAGCATCGTGGTCTGCAGCAGCCGAAGCGTCGTGGTCCTTAGCAGCTGAAGCGTTGTGGTCTGCAACAGCCGAAGCATCGTGGTCTGTAGCAACCGAAGCGTCGTGGTCTACAGCAACCGAAGCGTCGAGGTCTGCAGTAACCGAAGCGTCGAGGTCTGCAGTAGCCGAAGCATCGAGGTCTGCAGCAGCCGAAGCGTCGTGGTCTGCAGGCGGCGAGACCAGATGAGCCGGAGCGGGCGGCAAGACCTGAAGAACCAGAGCGGGTGGAGAGAGGGCTTGGGTCCCACGTCAACCTCTCCTTCTGCGGCAGCGAGGAGCAGGGCTGGCAAGTGGGACACTGTTGACACCCACTGAGCAAGATGGCTCTGGATCTAAGGGCGAGACCACAGTGGCTGGCACCAAGGGTAGGGCAATAGTTTGTAGGAGACGAGAGTGTGACCTTTCTCTCTCTGTCCAGGCTTCAACAAACAGTCCAAACAGCCATGGGTCATCACCTACTATCTCCAACCGGGTAAACACCTTAATAAAGTCCTCACTGGCCACCAACCTCTCCTGTAGATCATAGGAAGTGGCCACAGTGTCAATATATTTACGGGTTACCTGGTGGAGTAGGTCCCATTCGGAGCAACGCTCGGTGCTGTTCACAAAACCTGCTGGGTCTGTTCCGGTCATTCTGTCAGGTTCCTCTGGTGTTAGACCCACGTGCAGGCGAGTGAACGAGGCAGGAGTTTTAAAATAATTATTTATTTTAAACAACAAAGCAAGAAGCTATCAGGGCAGCAATAAACTCACTCTGGCAAAACTGGAGCAGTAACAGGTGAGGACATCTGAGTAGTGAGGTGAGGACATCTGAGTAGTGAGGAGAGGACATCAGAGTAGTGAGGAGAGGACTGAATTGTCAGTGTGAACAGAAAAATGACCGGACACAGAGTGGAGGAGAGGAAGGCTTTTTATAAGGCAGAAAGAAAGTGGGTAATGAGTTCAGCTAGTGCTGTGCAATATGACAATATATATCGTGGGGACGATAGAAACGTGTCTATCGTGCTACTTTCATTCTATCGTCTCTATTGTGATGAATAAGAATAAAAAATAACCGTCGCAAAGAAGCTTCATATTGTGGTTTTGCGAGATGACGGCGTTGCTTTATGTTTGACGCACGCGCGGGTTTGCGACACATGCTTTACGTTGTTAAACTTGAGAGCAACGGAGACGCAGGGGCATGAAGCCGGTGTGACAACAAGGAGAAACAGCTGCACAGGCAGCCCGAGGAAGAACTTTTACCAAAAAGAGGGGGAAGCTCACCTTGTTAGCTTCCATTATTTCGCTCCGCTGAAACTCGGAGACAAAATGGGTCCAGAGGACACGAACCCAGAGTCCAACCGAGTCCGAACTCTGGTCCAGTTAACTAATACAAAACAGACCAGAGACACATTAGAACCGGAATCAAACGCAACGTTTTCTCTTTTCTGTTTCTTGCCTTGTTTTACTCCAGATTCCAGAGCGGATTTCTTCTTCGTGGGTTTTATTAGCGGCCGTTGTTTTACCGCCACCTGCAAGAAAAATTTGGACCAAAGTAGAAACTCCTTTTTTACTTTGGTCCAAATTTCCTTGTTCTTTTTGTTCACATTCTTATAAATGTAACTGTATCTGTAGCAAAATAATAAAAAAATAAAAAAACTTTGGTCCAAATTTTTCCTGTACACACACACACACACACACACACACATTGTGTTGTATATATCGTGATATACATCGTTATTGTGATATAAAAAAGTCCATATCGTGATATAAGATTTTTCCCATGTCGCCCAGCACTAAGTTCAGCTTGGCTGGTGGCTGATGAGACAGGTGTGAATGATTAAGGCTGAAGGCTTGAGCACAGAGAGACAGACTGAGGAGTGAGTGGGAAATGACAGAGACTGAATGAGATACACAGAAAACAGAAATCACAAAGCTCAGAATAACAAAAGTATGACAGGAGGCGAACACAAATAAACAGACAGGGAAAGAGCCTGACACAGTGTATGTGCCACAGTTCCTTATGGAAACTGGCAGTGTGTTCCATGACTGCGTGCCTCTGATGGACAACACCATTTGGCCAAATTTAGTCCTGCGCCGCTGCACATCACAATCTCCTCTGGTCAGTGCTCTTGTGTTTACTTTACTTGTTTTTTTACTTAAAAAATATATTAAAGGAGGAGGAGCAAGTTCATTTAAAACTTTAAAAATTAAGCAAACGTCCATAAAAATCTGCTAGCTATTAAAATCCAAAATGTTGTACTTATTTATGATGTTGCAATCATGATACTGTATTGTCTTTTTGTTAAAAAAAATCAGTGTTTTCTTAAAAAGAGTTTATGGGCTTCATGATGATCTCTGAAGTGTGAGACCATGTGGTATAACAATAGGCTATATGGCTGAAGATCATGGCATGCATGTAAGCCTTTGCTGATTCTGTTGTCAGAGAAGGTCTTATATGTTTGAAGTTTGCCAGATTAAGTTTATATGTGAAATTATCTTTACATGTTGCTTGAAATTTAGTTTAGAATCAAAAATGACTCTGATGTATTTAAATTGTTCAACCACATCTAATGTCTCGCCATTGACCAACACAGATGGATGCCCATTATCTGGTGGCAGCTGAAAGAAAAAATAGACTGTTTTTTTAGTGTTGAGATGTAGACAAGAGTCCTGGAGCCAGTGAGACACCGGCATAATGGCACTAGAAAGCACAGCAGCAGCTTAATTTTTTGTTTTTCCATGAACATACAATACAGTATCATCTGCATATAATTGCATTTTTACAGTTTTGCAAACATTTGGTAAATCATTAACATAGGCTAAATAAGATTTGTCCCAGTATTGAGCCTTGTGGGACTCCAGCTGAGCATATTACATATTTTGCGGGCAGCTGTGGCTGAGTAGTTGCAGCAGTCGTCCTCCAATGCAAGAGTTGGGGGTTGATTCCACCAGCAGTCACATGCCAAAGTGTCCCTGGGCAAGACACTGAACCCATCATTGCCTTTGATGTGTGTCCCATCAGTGTATGAATGTGATAAAGCTCCGATTAGTCTCTCTAGAATGATTTGTTCAATTAGCTTTGTAGAGATCTAGTAAAATGCTGTATGAATGGATAAATGAGGCACATATTGTGTTGTAAAAGCTGAGAGTGTCTTTGTAAGATAGAAAGGTGTTATACAAGATCAAAAAAAGGCGTTCGATACAAGATCAACTGGACTTTATTTGTTACAGAAAACTTTTCGACCTCTATCCAGAGGGCTTTATCAATTCTATGAGCAGACTGTGTGCGAGTGAAGTTATAACAGTCTTAGGAGACACGCACCAACCTATGTAAATTACAAGCTGAGGTAACACATACAGGTAAATTGATAAATCCCACCTTAACAGTAGGGGTTCCTTGAGGTCTCTGACAGAAGACACACAACTGTATGTAAATTGACAAAACACACCTCACAACCCAACAGCAATTTTCAATTTCATTTCAATTTTCATGTCTTCAACAGGAATTTTCATTATTTTATCGTGTTATATAAGAGCCGTCCATTTACCATATTTTGAGAAAAGATTTTTATAAATAAACTTTTTGTTCTACAATACAACTCCAGTCTCCGTCTTTCCATCAGAGTTTTAATTTCTGACTCTCATCATTGCGTTGTTTTTTTGTGTGTGTGTGGGGGGGGGGGGGTGAGGTAGTTCAGTGGTCATCAGTCTTGTTATCCAGAAGCTTCAGGTTTGACCCCAGGTTGGCTCAGGAACAGCAACCAAGATAAAACTATTGCCAAATCTACCACACAACTTTGAAGTGGTGACCACTGCGAGAGCAGCCACAAACTGACTTGTATTTAATGTTTATTAAACATTTGATTATACCATTAATCTTTTTTTTTTACCTGTTCAAGGTAGTGCTGATTTTTCTTTTTCACATTTGAAAAGGAAAGAACAACAAAAAATAGACTTTTGCAGTCTTTGCAATGAGGTGCTGCTGCACTCATTAGAAGCATTAAAGGGTGAAAATTTGATATAAAGAAACGTTGGTTACATATTGTAACCCCAGATTCTATGACTATGGCTAGCCTCATTGAGCCATGGGGACTCATTTACAAGAGGGACCTTTCTCACTCACACCCAGGGTCAATTTTAGAGTTACCAATCAGCCTAACATGCATGTTTTTGGACTGTGGGAGGAAACCGGAGCACCCGGAGAAAACCCACGCATGTACGGAGAGAACATGCAAACTCCACCCAGAAAGGCCCCCAGACCAGGATTTGAACCGGGGACCTGCTCGCTAAGAGGCAGCAGCTCTACCAGTTGTGCCACCATGTTACCCAACGCACTAAAATAAAATAAAAATATGCACCCCGTGCGTCATGGCGCATCAGAGGAGGGTCGTGAGAAAAAGGAACAGGCCTGAAAAAACCTGCACTACAGGCTGAACAGGCACGTCCCGGCTGCTGAATAACGAGCAGCATGAAACAAACCAAATTGCTCAGTTTTATTGTGTGGTTGTGCAACAGCGCGCCAGAGGGAAGGGGGCTCTGTAGGCGAACCAAAAAACTGAGGGAACAGAGCTGTTACTGAAACGATGAACAGAACAGATCAAGACTTCATTCATGAACAATCAGAAACAACAGTGATTGTGAACTGTGACTGATAAGTAAAAAACCCACATCAAGCCTGCCCGCAGACAGATGTGAGCCCAGAATAAAAGGCTCCATGAGGGATTCAAATTCACTCTGATAACATTAAGAACAGAGTGGGTCATGGAGAACTCAGATAAATCCCGTAGAAAAAATCGAATAAAGAACATTGAGATGACCACGCTGTTGCAGAGCAGATGTCATGAACCGACATTCCTCCATGCACGGTTGTTGTGGACAAGATGGACCTCGTGTAATGTGCATGCAGGATCTGCGGGGGTTCTGTCCCAGTGGCTCTGTAAGCTTCTGAGATGGCTTCATATAGCCAGTTAGAGAGATGCTGAGAGGACAAGGCGCATCCACTTGAGCTGTCTCTGTAAAGGACAAGCAGGCGCTGTGAATGACATAATGTGGCTGTACACGTCACATAACATGAGAGCACACAAACAGGGAAGAGTAAGTGGGACTTGGCATCTTCCTCAGACCCATGCGGAGGAGGATGAAAACCCCTCAAATTAATCGTCCTTGATTTGAAAGAACTGTTTTATGCATTTTGGCATGAAGGTAGGGTTAGGCCTTAATGTAGCTGAGCTGCCATCAGGTTGAATTTTCAAACATGAGGGAGTAACAGAGAGCATGCCCAGATCACTCACTCTCTAGCAGATGTGAGTGCTAGCAACAGATCAGTTTTAAGAGACAGAAATTTAAGAGGCACATTGGATAAAGGCTCAAACGGAGCTTTAATTAATGCAAGTAATACTAATGTCAGATCCCATTGAGGAGCGAGAGGGCGTGTGTCACAGGCCTGTGCCAACGCATGCCCTCAGAAATGCTTCGTCAGTGGGTGAATAAAAACCGTTCTGTCACCACTTTCGTGACAGGAGGATATAGCTGCAACATACAAGTATGGTGCTGAAAGCTAAATTCCTGTCCATCAGTTGCTACAGGAAAGAAAGCACGCAACCCATTTGACATGACGTAGCATCCACGCCTTTGTCTGTGCACCAGTGCTGAAAAGCTGCCATTCAGATACGTAGAGCGTTGTTGTAGACGTAGCTTGTGTGTCTTGGATCATTTGAACAACATCTGGAGCGAGGCCCATGCTAACTAACCGGTTCCGTTCAGCATCCAACCCACAGGTGCTGACCAATTTCCGGATGATGCAAGATCACCCCTCCCACTTCGAGGAGCGCATTTAGGATGGCTGACAGTTTTTCCTTCTGGGCTCGCTCCAGAATGCGTGGAATGAGCAGAACCGGAGGGAACGCATATAACAACCTCATTGGCCACTGTGTTTTCAAGGGGAGTGGTGGCGCAGAGGTTAAGAAGGTGCGCTTGTGATCGGAAGGTCGCCGGTTCAAGCCCCGGTACCGACAACATCAAAGATGTGGGTGGGATAAGTGAAGCGGTCACACTTGTCCATACACTTGTCTCCACCCTCATCTGCCCCACTCTGGGCCCTTGAGCAAGGCCCTTAACCCATACCATCTGCTCCCCCGGGAACCCTAGATATCAGCTCTCTACTCCACACAGAGGGCTGTGGTTGCTCGGTGGTCTGTGGTTGTGTCAGGAAGGGCATCCGGCGTAAAAACAACTGCCAAATCTTCATGCGACTAGATCGCTGTGGTGACCCCTAACGCAGGGAAAAAGCCGAAAGAAGAAAAAAAAAAAAAAATTGGCCACGAGCCATTTGCAAAAGCGTCCACTCCCAGGGAAGGGTTGTCTCGTGGGCTCAGTAAGAACCACAACGGACACTGTGCGTTCTCTCGTGACACAAACAGATCCACCGCCGTTTGGTCGAATCTGGTCCAGATCTGAGCGACCAATTCAGGGTGGAGGGACCAGTCTCCGTGACGTGGACCGCCTCTCGACATTAAATCTGCCCCTCTGTTTAGAACACCAGGAATGTACACCGCTCTCAAAGAGAGCCATGCAAGCCAAAAAAAAAGGTTGCATGTTGAGCGTAAAAATAGCAGGCGTGCACTTTCTGTAGCTTTTCATGCAAAAAACAATGCCATAAGGAACCATTTTCTTCCTGGTCGTGGTTTTCACTAAATAAATAAGACATCATTCATCACTTCTTGCAGCTATTGTTGCTTGAAAAACTTCCCGGTAACAATTGTTAGCCGCGCCATGCTGCCCTCCAGAGAGGAGGCAGGAGGGCCTACTGCAGCATCGCGTTAGCAGGCCCTAATAGCGCTAACGGCAGACGTGTGTTTTCTGTAGCTTTTCATGCAGAAAACAACGCCACAAAGGACCGTTATCTTCCCGGTTGTGGTTTAAAACAATAAATGAAGACATCACTCACCGCTGAGAAGGCTTCCCGATGACATCGTTAGCCGCCACTAGTTCTCCATTTTAGAGGAGAGAACCATGCGTCTAGCATCGCCTTTACTAGGTGAATCGTCTGATTCACCCTGCGGTTCCGTCGAGAACAAAAAAGGCGATGGCCTCGTTCAGCGAGTAGTTTTCTGCCTCGAATACCCCCCCNCGGGTGAATTGTTCGATTCACCCCGCGGTTCCGTCGAGAACAAAAAAGGCGATGGCGTCGTTCAGCGAGTAGTGTTCCGCCACAAAGAACCCCCCCTCCCGCGACATTAGCCTGTAGCTAGTCAGCCTGAAGGGCTGCCCGTCTGCCTGTCTTCTGGAAGAAGAGCTCACAGGAACGGCAGCAGGAGGTGGGGCAGGTGGGGAGCTGAACAAGGACTTCTTCTTCTACTTCAGGTCTTCAGTGCTTGCTGTTCGCTGAATGAAAACAGGAGTTGTTTGCCTCGTGTCACCCAATTAAATAGACACGGGGCGTGGCCCACCTAGCAAGTGGGCGTGGACTAAAGGTTTTCAGTGGGCGCTGCGCGCCAAGGGAATTATCCAATAGCAAGAGCTCTAAAGGGCGTAGCTCATATGAAATAGAACAATAAATATTTTTTTATTTTGAACCTATGAATTTCTTAGAAATTCCAAAAAGTAAGTGTAAACAAAACAACTGACGCAGTGAGTATAGTAAAAAAAAGCAGCCGTAGGAACAATGGTCTCTGTAATGTGATGTACTCAGTGCAGTACTTATTGTGTCTGAACCATGATGTGTAGCACAGGGAGCTGTGCAATGCTCTAAGTACGGTGAACAGGAGCGGAAATGGCAACCCGCTCAGCGACATTAGTGTTGTCCCAGACAGCCTGTTAGTTGAAGTGGACCTTAATTAGTTATTTTCCAGTTAGTAAATGTAGGAATTATTGATGGCTCAAAAACAAGAGTGAAACTAAGCATGCATGTACACTAAACACACACAGATGGAAAAATATTCTGTCAAGTACAGAAACAAACACTCCAAATAAATGGCAGAGACATACATATCATATTAGCATAATGTGTGTTTATAAATAGGAAAAGCCATTATCAGGTTTTAGGTTTTTCATGAGCATGCTGCCTGTTTAATCAGAGCCTGTTTACAAAAACCTGCGCTCATTGTATTGTTTGGACTGTAATCTTGCTCTTACCTTCACCCCGTTCAGTCTCTAACAAGACACTCTTACTTTCCAGCCTTCAATTATGGCCTTGCTATGAGCTGTCAGGGTAGGGCCATCACATTCAGATGATAACAAGATGGTGTAGTGGCAGGGCTTTTGACTTGGGACCCGAAGGACGCGGGTTCGCGTCCCGGCCACTACACACCTTGGGGTGTCTATGAGTGCACATCTAATTCTCCAGCTCCCCAGGCGCTTTCTATGGCTGCTCACTGCACCACCTGGTAGGTGGTTGGGTTAAATGCAGAGACAAATTTCGTCTGTGTATGGGAAAAATACGCAGATGACAGGAAAAGACATTATTATTATTATAACACAATGCTAATGTTTATAGCTGGCTTTCAATTAGTTTTCCTTCTACCACTTATTTTTTCTTTGTATGTGGGTGCACAGTCAAGGCATTATTAATATTTAGATGAGAATCCCCCACCCCCACCCCACACTCTGCCTTCAAGGCTGTTGGTAAATAAATACACACTCCCCCTAATGCGGCAATGTAGATGGATGGATGGAGAGATGGATGAATAAATTCCCTTAATGGGCCACCTCTCGTCTGCCATGGTCGTGTATTTTCTTTGTGAAAGGAGTCCAGGGTTCAAGCTTCTTATAAATCAGCTCCAACGTGCCATGCTGTGTGGATCTCTTTAAGGTTTTTAACACTGGTAAACATTCTGCTAACGTGCTCTGTGTTTTGGGGTTTGCTTTGCATTGTGCTGACATTTTGTTTTGTTTCATTTATTGCAATTTTTTTAAACTTTCTGGCACAATTCAAGAGCATCATGCAGGACTGGCCATGGTGCTATCGTGAGCATGCAGTAGTATCATCATGGAAACTTGTTTTGTTGTCGATGTTTAAAGCATGGTGAAGGCACAGTGACTGCATGAATGTGTCTTAGGGACATGAAAAATACAATGGAAAAACATTTTTTGTCAAGTACTAAAAGCACAGCAGCATTGTGATTGCCTAGACAGCTTTTTCACATTTTTCACCATCCAACTCCAATTCCATCTCTATTTTCTACCTATTATCTGTAGTCGGGTTGGGGCAGGGCAACAGGTCCAATAGAGAAACTCACACATCCCTCTCCCCAGTGACAATTTCCAGCTCCTGAGGCGTTCCCAGGACAGAGAAGATACACAATGGCCCTCATTCACGAAAATGTTCGTATTTTTATCCTAAATTTCTCCTACTTTTGTTCGTACGAAGCGTTCGTACGAACATGCCACGTCAGATTCAACAAAGTCTTCTATCCTGAGGAAACGTGTGTAAATGGGTTGCGTAAATATGATGAATCCCACCTGTTCTAAACAGCTGCGCGTGCACGCGAGAGGTCATTTACATAATTCCCACCCCTCAAAACACCATATAAGGCTACGTTTCCTGCCTCGGAGGCAAAACGTGTTCGTGCATAAAATGACAGCGAAAAGTAAAAAAGGAGAACTCTACCGGTGCGGAGATTGAAGTTCTGCTCTCCTTGATCGAGAAAAGTAAATCTGTCCTTATTAGCAGCGTCACTCATGGGAATAAATGACCAACTAATGCCAAAGAATGTTTGTTTATAAGAAATGTGGACCTTAAAATATACACGTGTACTGGTGGCTAACTGGTTAAAACGTTGCACTGTTATCAAGATTTCGTGGGTTCGAATTCCCACAAGGTATGCCTATTTTTTTTCCTTCCTTCTTTAGATTATTTATTCATTCCAGATTAAAAAGACTTTATGCTTCATTTCTTGTTGTATTGTAAATAGTTTTCTTGTGTTTTTTAAATCTGGAATGAATTAAAAGGAGAAAAAAAAAACGTTGTCCCATGTGGGACTCGAACCCATAAAGTTCTGCACTGCGACGCAACGCTTTACTGATTGAGCTATCTGACAGCTATGACTGTGACAGGAGGAGGTCAACCTAAAGTCTGCGTTACCGAAGTCTGCGTTACCGAGACAAATTAAACTTAAATTAATTCATAATTTAAGTTGGTTTTAGTTTGAGATCTTCATATTAATATTGTAGTGTTAGAAAACGGCATTGATAACAAATTGATTTTAATTTAAATACTTTAATCCGTTAGTCATTATTACATTTAAAAATATAATTCGACTTCAAACAGAACCTATTGTCAAGACCAATTGTGGTGCGTGACTTTTTTAAACTCTAAATATTTTCTAAATAACGAAATATGAAGTTATTAGTGGAGAAATTCCGTCTGGATGACAGCAGACTGACGCTCCTAAAATATACGACAGGTCTGGACCACTCGTAAATTTTGTTCGTATCTGAAAAAAATCGTAGGATACGAAAACATTCTTGAATGCCGCAAATGATCCTAAATCACTCGTACGCACAGTTTAAGAACAAATCTGTGCGTACGAACGGTTCGTGAATGAGGGCCAATCTCTCCAGCAACTTCTGAGTGTCCCTCAGGCCTCCGACCAGTGGGACGTGCCCAGAAAACCCCTAAAGGGAGATGTCCAGGAGGCATCTTAATCAGATGAACGAACCATCTCTGCTGACTCCGTTTGATGTGGAGAAGCAGCTGTTCTATTTCAAGCTCTCCCCGAATGGCAGAGCGCCTCACCCTATCTCTAAGAATGAGCCCGCCCACCCTGTGAAAGAAGCACAGTTCAGCTGCTTGTATCCACATCTTGTTTTTTCAGTCATGGTCCAACTTTCATGACCATAGACAGACCAGTAAATAGAGAGCTTTGCCTTTCGACTCATTTCTTTTTCCACCATGACTTACCGAAGCAACAAAAAACTCCTCCACCTGAAGCAAAGTCTCCCCCAAGCCAGAGGGGCCATTCCACCCCTCTCCAGTCAAGAACCATGGTCTCAGACTCAAACTGACTCTCATTTCAGCTGCTTCACACTGGGCTGCAAATTCATTGAAACTTAAGAAATTTAAAGCCATCCAGTCCCTGATGTCAGCCAGGCAGTCGAGCAGAGCTTGAATAGAGCATGTACCATTGTGTCTTAGGGGGAAGTAAATTTGACAGTCATCGGCGTAGAAGTGAAAAGGTATGTTGTGTTTCCGGAAAATAGCACCAAGTGGCAGCAGGTATAAAGAGAATAGGAGAGGACCCAGGATGGACCCCTGCGGAACCCCCCATTTAAGTGCTGCCGCTGCAGAACTAAAATCTTTGATGGAAACACAAAATGATCTGTCAGCGAGGTAGGATCTGAACCAATTGAGGGCTGACCCTGTGATGCCCACCCACTGCTCCGACCTAGCAATGGGGATCTCATGGTCGATGGTATCAAAAGCAGATGTAAGGTCCAATAGGACAAGCAATGCAGAATCACCAGTGTCTGTGGATCAGAATTTGTCATTAAAAACCTTCAGTAGGGCAGTTTCAGTGCTGTGGAGAGGTTTAAAGCCAGATTGGAATAACTCAAGGATAGTATGATCCTCCAGGAAGCACTTCAATTGAGACTCAACTATTTTTTCCAGAAGTTTAGAAACAAATGGGAGTCTGGAGACAGGCCTGAAGTTGGATACGACTGAGGGGTCAAGGTTTGTTTTTCCAGGAGTTGTTGAACAGCAGCATGTTTAAAGGTTTTTGGTACCACACCAGTGGATAAACTGCTATTCACAATGGCAAGAATGGAAGGACCTAGAGTAGGAAAAACCTCCTTTAGTAGCCGAGGGGGTACCACATCAAAAGGGGGAACCAGATGGTTTCAGGATGCACATGACCTGCTCTAGAGAAGACAGAGAGATTGGTTCAAAATGGTCAAATACAGCAACAGATTGAGGTGAGATGGATGGATCATGAGTTGGAGGAGAAATGAGAGCCCGGGTGGTCGCAATTTTTTCTAAAAAGAAATGTAGGAAGTTCTCGCACAGCTCAGTCGAGTCTTCCAGAGGTGATGGTTCTGTGAGGTGGAGAACAGAGTTTATGGTGGAGAACAGGACTCGTGGATTGTGAGAGTTTGAGGCAATGATATCAGAAAAGTATTGAGATTTAGCAGTTTTCACTGCTTTCTGATAACGGCACCAACTCTTTTTTTGAAAAGAGACCTGTTGCCTGCCTTTTCTGATGTCATATTTCAATGAAAAGATTATTTCAATTCATAAACACCTTGGACCAAATACTGCCCCCAGCATCTATGTTGAACTCCCCCCTCCCTCCCTCCCTTTCTCTGTCTTCTCCCTCCCCTCTGCTGATGACATTGCTGACATTATCAGCAAGTCCAAGTCCTCATCCTGTCAACTTGACCCATTTCCCACAGTTCTTGTTAAATCCTGTCTCCCGTCTCTGCTCCCTATCATCACTAATATCATCCACTCCTCCCTAACCTCTGGCATTGTTCCCACAGCCTTCAAATCTGCTGCCATCACCCCCATCATCAAGAAACCAGGTCTTGACTTTACCAACTTCAGTAATCTTCGTCCGATCTCCAATCTGCCCTTCATCTCCAAGATTCTTGAAAAAACTGTTGCTAGTCAACTTCACTCACACCTGTCCAACAACAACATTTATGAAGAGTTTCAATCTGGTTTTCGCCCCCACCATAGCACCGAAACAGCTCTAGTAAAAATTACTAACGACCTTCTTCTTGCTGCTGACTCTGGTCTTCTGTCCATCCTCATTCTTCTTGATCTAAGTTCTGCCTTCGACACCATCTGTCATTCTATCCTCCTCAACAGACTAACCTCCATTGGCATCTCAGGTACCCCGTTAGACTGGTTCAACTCCTATCTCTCTGACCGCACTCAATTCATTCAGCTTAAATCCTTCCGCTCCCAGTCTTCCCCTGTCTCCACGGGTGTCCCCCAAGGCTCTGTCCTCGGACCCCTCCTCTTCATCATTTACCTCCTTCCTCTAGGTCACATCTTCCGCAAATACGGCGTCCATTTCCACTGTTATGCTGATGACACACAGCTCTACTTGTCATCAAAACCTAACTCCACCCACCCACCCTCCATCCTCACCGACTGTCTCAATGAGCTAAATCACTGGTTTTCTAACAATTTCCTTCAACTAAACAGTAACAAAACAGAAATCATTCTCGTCGGTACCAAAAACTCTATTTCAAAATCAGAACATCTTCTCGTCCCCCTTAACAACTCTCTGCTATCCCCCTCCCCTCAGGTCAAGAGCCTCGGTGTCATCCTCGACACCACTCTTTCCTTCACTTCACACATCAACAATATTACTCGGTCTGCCTATTTCTACCTCCGTAATATTAACTGTCTCCGTCCTTCTCTCACACCCCGTTCCACAGCCATCCTAGTGCACAGTCTTGTGACTTCCCGTATCGATTACTGCAACTCCCTTCTCTACGGCCTCCAGGGGCGGCCCGCCAATAGGGGGCGCCCGGGCGCCGCCCACCCACTAGAACTTCCATCCACTAGAACTTCTAGACCTAAAAAAAAAAATTATTAAAAAAAGAAGAAATTATAAAATAAAAATAGTTATAAATATATGTAAATATGTTTTTAGTTGTGCAGGATAAATATTTTATAGGTAATTAGTACTGTGCGATATGACGATATATATTGTGGGGACGATAGAAACGTGTCTATCGTGTTACTTTCCTTCTATCGTCTCTATCGTGATAAATAAGAATAAAAAAATAACAGTCGCAAAGAAGCTTCATATTGTGGTTTTGCAAGATGACGGCGCTGCTTTATGTTTGACGCACGCGCGGGTTTGCGACACATGCTTTACGTTGTTAAACTCGAGAACAACGGAGACGCAGGCGCATGAAGCCGGTGTCACAACAAGGAGAAACTGTAAGGATTGGCTCCGTCCCCTCCTTACATCCTGTCTGTTCCTCTGTTGGTCTGTCAGCTAGGCGTCACAGGTGTTTGTGTTTATCATTAATTAAGCCATGTATATTAGGGGTGTAACGGTACGCTAAAATCACATTTCGGTTCGGTTCAACTACAAGGAGAGCTCGGTTCGGTTTATTTTCGGGTTTTTTCGGTACAAATTTTTTTTTTTTTTTTTTACAAAATAAAGACTTACAAAATGTTTATTTTGAAAATGTGCCAAAAATATGTTTGTATTGTATTGTAGTAATAAATAAAAGTGACCCATTTGGATGATATTTTAAATAAACAGCACTCTACAATAAATAAACTATATGAACAATAATAAAAATCTTAATAAATGCAATAACAGTCAGAACCAGAACAATAAGCAGCAACAGACTGTTTACAATCTAACTAATCAAGTTTTTGTCCAGTAGCAGCAGTGTGGCTGTATTTGTCCTCATTACTGTACTCACAACTTCTTCTTGGTGGGACTGTGGGAACAGTTCAGAGTTCAGTTCAGTCATCACTTAGCTGCAGGTGGATTTACCTCTGTCACAGACTGGAAATAAAAAACAAAAGAGATTTAAAAAAAACAAGTTAATAAGATTATGATTTAAAAAAAAAGATTATTTAGATAATAATAAAACAATACCTCTTGAACAATTGAATCTCTCACTCTTCATCATCATGGCAGGGCTTTAATCTGGTCCAGGGCTTGTTGTTGACAACATCAGTTAGTTTTTTCATAAAGAGCTGAACTTTTTGAAGTGTTGACGTGATGAATGTCTCATAGCGACGCTCAGTAACTTTAAACCCTGCGCATATAACAACGTTCAGACAGATTCAGAGATTTAAAAACTCATACAGCTTGTGTTATTGCTCTGGACCGCTGTGATTACCTGATGAAGGAGTTTTAATGCAGCTCTTCGTTCACGTTCGGATGAAGTAGTTTTAATGCAGCTCTTCGTTCACGTTCGGATGACAGTTTCCAGCGCGTTCACGTGACGTGTTGCTGCTGCGTCACTCATGCAGCTGCTGCAGAGTCTTCATGAAACAAAGTCCACACAAGCTGCGCGTGCGCTCATCTTTTAACAAGAAGGAGACCGCACCAGAGCCATAGACCGCACGAGATGCTAACGGCTAAATGCTACGCGTGCCACGCGAAAATAGCTCCGTGCTGAAACGCGCACCGTAAATTTTGTTCTGCGGTGCATATATTCCCCTGTTAAGAACGTTTAATGAGTGAAAAAATAACCGAAACGGTACGCAGGTGGACCGAACCGAACGTGCTGTACCGAAACGGTTCGGTAAACCCATTACAACCGTTACATGCCTAATGTATATTAGTCTGCGTTCATGTGTGTCTCATTGTCGGGTCATTGTCCCTGTTCCCTTGTGTGTCGTTCCCCAGCTCCTTGGTCTGTGAGTACATCTCGTCTACATGTTTGGGTTTAGTGTTTAGTGTTAGTATTCCAGCCACAGTAGAGCGTCCGTATTGTTTTGTAACTGCCACGTCAGTTGTTTTGTTTTCCCCTTAATAAAGTGTTTTGATTTTACTCATGTCTCTGGAAGTCCACCTGTCTGTACCACGGGACTCATCCCTTATATCACACCAAACCGTGACAGAAATAACCCGACCATTTTGAGTCCCACGGACAGGTAACTTACCCAGAGGCAGAAGATGTCGGCTCAGAGGGAAGTGGTAGTCTTCAGAGTTGGCGGGTTTCGTACCGAACCCACTTGGAGCAGCTACAGACCCGAGCCGGAGTGGCTTCCGTCTCCCATGCTGGTCGCGGTACGAGCGAGGGAGCGTCGGGGCGGCTGCTCCGAACGGTTCACATCCTTCGCTCCTGCACGAGCCATCTCTCTGTGGGATGTGTCCGACGATGGTTCGGATTCAGACTCGGAGGAACTCCTGCCCGTTCCAGCTCCAGAAACACGGCGCCGCCGGAGGGGGCGGCGACCGACGAAGACACACGTTTCCGGGTTTCAGCCAGTTTCCCCTCGTTTCTCCCACGCTGTCAGAAGAGCTGGGGAGCATTTCAAAGGGGGAGGGGTACCCACGCCCATGCACCGTGACGTCTCAGGGGAGACATGCTTTGGAGGGGGGGTATGTGTCCCCTCACACCACAACTGCAGGAGTCACGGAGACTCCTGCACGCCACACAGCTGACACAGCTGAGAGGAAGCGTCCTCACAAGACTCATTCATAAGGAGAGCAGCCTGTTCACACATTGACCACAGGGGTCGCTACTCCTGCAGGACTTACACAGGAAGAGCCTGCAGGACACACTGAAGGGTGGACAGATCCCACCTCGACCACAGGGGTCGCTGTGGGACAGAGATCTGAAGAGGCCATTCACATATTCCAGCAGATAAAAAGACTGTTTTATGCTGCTGTCAATAACCCGGACCCTCATTATAAACATAAAACATACTCTATTATTGAAGACATTATCACTAACATTCCTTGTTCTGTACTAGACTCAGGTTTTATCCAGATCTTGACGTTGGCTAAAATGGCACAGGAGGAGAATAAGGCCAAGATGGAGGGTGCTGACACTGCATGCTCTGCAACAACAGAGGGTGCTGTCCTTCCTGTGGCACCAGAGGGTGCTGTCCAGCCTGTGGCACCTACAGAGGGTGCTGTCCTGCTTGTGGCACCAGGGGGTGCTGCGCCTACAGGTCCTGCTTCTACATCGCCTACAAAGGATATTGCGTCAGAAGCACCGCCCACGGACTCTTCGGCTACCGAGGCCTCGCCTGACGACGCTTTGCCTGGTTCCTTGTCTCCTGGTTTCTCGTCTTCGGGGGGTTCCAACGCCACAGACGCCTCCGTCTCTACAGAGGGTCCCGGCGTGGCTTCCACATCATTTACAGAGGGTCCTGCCTCCGCCTCTACGGGGGGTCCCGGCGCGGCTCTCACGTCACCTACAGAGGGTCCTGCCTCCGCCTCTACGGAGGGTCACAGCGTCGTCGACGCCTCGACCTTCACAGAGGGTTCCAGCGCCGCCGACGCCTTGACCTCCACAGAGGGTCTCAACGTAGCCGATGCCTTCACGTTTACGGAGGGCCCGCTCACCACTGACGCCTCCACATCGATGGAGGGTCCTCTCACAGTTGACGCCTCCACGTCGATGGAGGGTCTACCCATATTGTCTGAGGTCTGCACGTCACACGTTTCCTGTCTCGGGAGGGTCCAGGAGGACGCCTTCCACGTATCCTGTCTCGAAGGGTCCCAGGAGGGACCTCCTCACGTATCCTGTCTCGAGGGGTCTCAGGAGGGATCCCCTCACGTATCCTGTCTCGAGGGGTCTCAGGAGGGACCCCCTCACGTATCTTGCCTCGAGGAGTCCCTAGAGGGGGTTCCTCACGTTTCTTGCTCCGGGTGGGTCCTGGAGAACTCCTTCCATGAGGCCTCGCAGCCAGAGGTCTTGCAGCCGGAGGTCTCGCAGCCGGAGGTCTCGCCCGACTACTGCCCACCAGATTTCTCATCTGACTCACCTGATGTCTCGCCTGATGTCACGTTTGATGTCTCGACGTCCGTAGACGTCTCAACGCCCAAAGATGTCTCAACGCCCGGAGACGTCTCTACGCTTGGCGCCGCTGTGCCGCATGAGGGGGCTCCTGTTCTGGGTGGGTCCTAGAGGGTCCCACCCTAGCCTTCGACTGTCCTGAGGCCTCATCATCAACGGAAGCTCTTGCTCGAGGGACGGCCCCCGGGTCGCCCGTCTGAGGTGTCTCTGCATGATGGACTACCTCCTTGTCGTCCACCAGATGGGGCCCTGCGCAATGGACGGTCTCCCGGTCGTCCACCTGAGGGGTCCTTGCCCGAGGTCGACGTCTTGGCCTCGTTGTTTGGGCGCTCGTTAGTGTTCTAGTTTTGTTTTTGTGTTTAGCTTTTGTCCCAGGCCCTGTTCCTGTCGGTTTTTGGTTTGTTGTCCTTGTGTTTTGTCCCCTGTCCTTGTTTTCTCGTGCCCGCCGTCCTTGCGGTTCCTCCCTCTGCCCGCCCTATTTTTTGGGGGGTGTTCTTTTGGGACGCCGGGGGGCGTCTTTGAGGGGGGGTACTGTAAGGATTGGCTCCGTCCCCTCCTTACATCCTGTCTGTTCCTCTGTTGGTCTGTCAGCTCAGCGTCACAGGTGTTTGTGTTTATCATTAATTAAGCCATGTATATTAGTCTGCGTTCTTGTGTGTCTCATTGTCGGGTCATTGTCCCTGTTCCCTGGTGTGTCGTTCCCCAGCTCCTTGGTCTGTGAGTACATCTCGTCTACATGTTTGGGTTTAGTGTTTAGTGTTAGTATTCCAGCTACAGTAGAGCGTCAGTATTGTTTTGTAACTGCCACGTCAGTTGTTTTGTTTTCCCCTTAATAAAGTGTTTTGATTTTACTCATGTCTCTGGAAGTCCACCTGTCTGTACCACGGGACTCATCCCTCATATCACACGTACCGTGACAGAAACAGCTGCCCAGGCAGCCCAAGAAGATGAACTTTTACCAAAAAGAGGGGGAAGCTCACCTTGTTAGCTTCCATTATTTCACTCCGTTGAAACTCGGAGACAAAATGGGTCCAGAGGACACAAACCCAGAGTCCAACCGAGTCCGAACTCGGGTCCAGTTAACCAATACAAAACAGACCAGAGACAACAGAACCGGAATCAAATGCAACGTTTTCTCTTTTCTGTTTCTTGATTTGTTTACTCCAACTTCCAGAGCGGATTTCTTCTTCGTGGGTTTTATTAGCAGCCGTTGTTTTACCGCCACCTGCAGGAAAAATTTGGACCAAAGTAGGTCCAAAGTTGGACCAAAGGTTCTACTTTGGTCCAAATTTCCTTGTTCTTTTGGTTCACATTCTTATAATTGTAACGTTATCTGTAGTAAAATAATTTAAAAATAATTTAAAAAAAACTTTGGTCCAAATTTTTCCTGTACACACACACACACATACACACTAGGGGTGGGCGATATGACTCAAAAATTATATCGTGATATTTCAGAGTATTATCACGATAACGATAAATTTCGTGATATAACCCCCCAAAAAAATCAAATGTATTTATTTGACAAAATTAACTTAACATGTTGCTTTGCAGTATTATATAAAATTTTAAAAAACAACAAGGGGTAATTTTACTGAAATTATTTAGTAAAGTATTTAGTCTCCAAGTAAAACTACACCTGCACTTTAGTTTTTGTGGTGGTTTTTTTAATCTATATTTTGTGCATACTTTTTCAATCTAAATAACAGATCATTTTTAAAGTATATATTTTTTTCAGAGATTACCTGGCTAACATCAGTCTGTCAGGAGATGTGGCAGAGTGAAGAAATATGTTTATAAAAAATGTTACATACAGCTCCTTTAAATGAGCTGTAACTTCTACAAGTTGATCAGCTGACCTTCATGTTTCAGCTTCATCTGTTGTCATATGCTTCCTCTGATTCATTTTTTTTAACTGAACTGTCTCTGATGGAGTGATGTGGAGCCGCGCGTGTTTAGTTTACAGCGGGGACACGCAGCGAGACACGCAGCACCGAGCTGCTCCGAGCTGCTCGGTGCTGCTCGGAGCGGAGCGGGGCGGGGGAGGGGGGGACAGCTGTCTGAGCCGGCTGCAGAGCAGGGAGGAGAGAAGTTGAGACGCGCGCGTTGTTTTTAACATTTTAGCAGTAACTAATTAGCGTTTTACACCAGTAGACGGTGGAGGGGAGGTGCGCAGTTGTTTAAAGTGCTCGGGTGTTAAGGGGCGGGGCGCCCTGACGTATTACGTCATGAAATTAGCATATCATGTTATAAGTTTTTTGCTCGGGCAAGCTTTTTATACCGGTATTACCGGTAACGATATGATATGGCCCAGCCCTAATACACACACACACACATACATCGTGTTGTATATATCGTGATATATATCGTTATCGTGATATAAAAAAGTCCATATCGTGATATATGATTTTTTCCCATATCGCCCAGCACTATAGGTAATGATGAGTTATATTCTTTGTTTCAAAAAATGTTTTCTGATTTGTGATGTATTTCCGGTCCCCGGGCGCATGGCTCTTATCCGTAGACTCTCATTATCAATCGTGCATGCGCATTCATTCCACATCATTGCAAAATAATGGAAAATCGCTGGGCGCATATTTCACCGCCCTGGAGTACATACAACGTGAGGCTGTACCCACGACCTGCCGATACGTGTTTCCGATGTTTTTTTTTCTCCCTCGGGCAACAGAGCTGCTCAGGTAAGGTCATTGAAAGCCCTTTATCTAATGCCTATTTGCCATTTCTGACTGATATGCCTCACAACTTTTAATTAGAAGTATCTGTTTCTTTGTGAAAATAAAAGCCAACCGTTATCAGACTATGTATGAATATTACTGGACCGGCGCTATGTGGACAATTTTAACGGCTGTCATTAATGCATGCCTTATTGAAATATTATTTACACGTAGCTGTCAGCTCATTTAAATAAATAAAAAAGAGTTGCAGCAGCCCGCATCATTTTGGTCAGGTAGAGACTCTGCATGTGAGGAGTTTGTTTACACTCGTGGGGTCCTGTGAGGAGACCCGAGGACCTGAGAGCTCAGTTGACAACACACCTCAAGCTACGTTGAAAATTGTAACAGCAGTAATTATTAGTTTGCCTTCTTGCCATACTGCACACACAGGTAAGCAATCAATGAGTTAATAAAACGCACAGACATGAACGTACTGTGAGCGTAACGTGTTTAACAGCTGGTGCTGTCTGTCACATGTTACGCTAGCTTGTTAGCTGTGTTTATGAACGGTGTGTGGTGTACATGATTATAAAAGTTGTTGCTAGTTATAAACCTGAACTTGTTTACTCCTCAGAGAGTCTGTTGTTAACAGTTCTCTTTTTGTTTAGGTAGCAGTTTGTAATGGAGTCATAATTCATGATGAATAAATCTGAGTGAATAATGAATAAATGTGGCTCTGTTCCACCCCTCACTTTCAGTTATAAGTTGTACTGTTGTTTCAAAGCTATACTTAAAGTAACAAAGCAGCAGAAGGATTTATTCATTGTGAAAGAACCGAAGGACAGACAAAAAACAGTTACCAAAATAAGTCTCTTTATTTTCTTTCCAGGAAAAAGGGAGTTGAGTGAGCTGTGGATGGAGAGGATATTAGATAAGTGAAGCAGGTCTTGATCTTGATGGATGATTGATGGTTATAAGGACTCTTACTTTGGTTTTGCTTTGTTGCAGGATCAGGAGACATACTGTAGTTCTGGTTTCAGGAGGACATCTTGAAGAAGAGGACAGTCTGCTACAGAGGTGAGACAAGCTAAATGCATGATATAGGTTTTTACAATGTTTTTCATCATAGTAGTTCTGTATTGTGAAAAAGTGAGGAGAACTAGTCTACATCTTTAAGTGCAATGTGAATTTGAATTGTTGCTATTAAATGTACACATATACTTGTAAAATAAATAGTTGTTATATGTTAAATAATTAGAAAGCTGACTAATAGCCATTCCTATTCTCTTGACTACCAGGAAAAATAAATATTGTCCATGCCCAATATTTTATTATTTATATGGAAGAGAAAGGTGCCAAAGCTCACCCTTTCATATTTAGCATAATTGAAAAAGCCCTAAATCAGAGAGTCAGAGAATCTTTATTGTCATTTGCATCACATGTGGTACATGTGATGAAACAAGATTATGTGCACAGGGTCCCAGTTACATCCAACAATAAAAAGTAAAAGAAAAACAGTAATAACATCTAAGATATGAACTAAGAAAAACATCAACTAAAAATACACTAAGCACTAATATCATAGAAAACATTACTCCAAACAGCAGTACGAACATGAGTCTGTATGAGCAGATGAACACGGATGAACACAGCAACATGAAACAGATTTTTTTGTCAGCAGCAACATGAAACAGATCAGCAGCAACATGAAACAGATCAGCAGCAACATGTGATATTTCACAGTGATTCTTCTGGTTAGAGATTCATGAGTCTAACAGCCTCAGGGTAGAAGCTGTTCCTCAGTCTCTGTAGAGAGCAAAAGGAGTTAATTCAGTAATATGCTGTGGGTGGGAGATATTCAGGTTTACAAATTTATTATTAATAAAAATTACAAAACTACTACAGGCATTAATCTGCTCACAGACTCATGTTCGTGCTGACTCATGACCACTAGATTGCGCCCCCCCATTAAAAAAAATCACCAGCCGCCACTGGTTAGCACCCTGATGGTTGTTTGCTATTCACAGAGGGCTGAGTGATACTAGCAATAACAGCATTGTAAGAGGGGGACAGTTGAACCCGGAGGCCTCCACCTCTGTTTAATGATGGACGGTTTCTTTTCACAAAGATGGCCTCCTTTACTCCTCTCTCAAACCATTGTTCCTCTCTATCAAGGATGTGAACATCTTCATCCCTGAAAGAGTGACCGCTGGCCTGGAGATGAGTGTAGACCGCAGAGTCCTGACCTGATGATGTTGATCTTCTGTGCTGGGCCATCCTTTTGGCCAGTGGCTGTTTAGTTTCCCCGATGTAAGACTGATCACAGCCCTCCTGACACTGAACAGCATACACAATATTACTCTGTTTGTGCCGGGGGACTGGATCTTTTGGTTGATCCACTGTGAGAGGGTGCTATTTATAAGACTGAACTGAACAGCATCTCAGACTGAGGAAGTCTTTCGGTCGAAACACAAAATGTTTCTACAATTTTTTTGCTTTGTTTTGTTTTTTGAATGTCCAAAGGACCAGGCTCAGCTTTTTTAGATTCACCAGCTGATGTTTTCTATCTGTTAGCTGAAAAAATGTTTCAAACATGAGAAGAAAATAAATATGAGGGTGGATGTTTTTTTTTTCTTAACTTTAATTATGTTAATAATGTATTTTCCAATCTGTAGGAGCTATTTCTCCATTTCTGGTTAAATTTTGGAATTTAAATTGTTTAGTTTATCCTTATGTTTTTGTTGTTTGATTTATTATTATTTTTGTCTAATTCATTATTCAGAATAAGTTCTTTGATTAGGAATTGACTTAATTAGTTCATTAGTTTTAGTTGGGATGCGGGTGCTTCACGGTATAAATAGATGGGTCTTACGCCAAAATTACACTACACGCGTTGCAGCTCCGCCCCGCTCCGGTCCGACCTCCGCAGCAAATACGCACCCATTATAATCAATGACAGAATTTACACTGGCTCCGCACGGCGGCGGTGAGCTGCGGAGAGCGGACGGCAGTCCGTCAAAATTAGAAATTTTTCTATTTCTGCCGGATGACGGAGCTGTGCCGGAGTCAACTTTTGAAGATTACGTCGCACCAACAGGAAAAGGAACGAGCACAACTTCCGTATTTACAAAATAAAATCACCACGGGCGGACTAATCCTAGCTCTATACGGATTTATTTGTACAAAAATGCTGTCAATCATTTATGACTATTCTATGACTAAACTATTACAGGGTATCCGCGGGGTTGTAAAAGGTATTAAAAGGTAGTAAATGAAATTAACACAAATTAAGGCCATTAAAAAGTATTAAAAAGTAATAAACGTCATCTGACGAGGTATTAAATTTTTTAAAACCTACACAACTATATTTTTCCCTTTCTGTCGTCTAAAAAAAGGTCTGTGAATTTATTTATCTTTTCTAATTTTATGTTCCAAGTAGGACCTTAGCTAAAACAAAGACGTCATATCGTCAGTCAGTGTGCGCGCGCACCTACAGCTGGTATCATGTCTGTAAAAAGAAACAGGAAAGAGGAGCGCAACTTTATCTTCCGACATTTAACAAGAAATTTACCTGTTAGCTCGAAATAATAGCAAAAGGTGTGTCTCAGTCTAACGTTTTCTTAATAAAAGTACTTTAATGGTTAAATCGGCTTTATTAAAAAAAAAGTGTCGCTGCCTCAGTGCCTGTGTGCACCGTGATTGCTCAGCGGTGAAAACGGGAAAAAGGAGCGCGGCTCGTTTCGCCGACATTTAACAAGAAAATTACCTAAACAATTCTTTGTTAGCTCAAAATTATAGCAGAGGTGTTTTTCTGTCTGTCATTTTCTTAATAAATGCACTTTAATGGTCAAATTAGCTGCATTTCGCCACCGTGGTGCAGCTTGCTGCTGGATTGAAGGTTCAAGCAGAGAGGTGGGGAGAGTATGGCAGGCCGATTGAGTCATTAATAGCTAGTGAAGATTCTCAGTCATCCAGGACATGGTGAATTCTAAAAAATGCAATAAAAAAACAATAAAGTATAGTATAATAGTATAATAAATAGTATAATTAATAAAGTCCAGTTGTTTTTGTCTTGAACTTTTTTAAATTTGTCATTATAGGCACGTTTTCCTATTACATGATACAACAGCATGCCATACTATTACTACAATAGATATCATGAACTGTTTTTTTTTTTTTTTTCAGTCAGAATGAATGAAACGGTCATATTTCAGTGTTATGGTTTATAAATATGGGAAAAAAATCTATAAATATGTCACTTCGTCTTATAAGTTGCAAGGCATGTAAATTATGCAAAAACTGCAACTTACAGGATGAAAAATACAGTAGTTATTATTTTCTATCTCTCTTTTTGAATTATGCATGTGTTCAGTGTTGAATTATTTTAACTAAACTGTTCTGTTTTCAAGTTTACAGTTTTTGTTTGCCATTAGAGATATGTTATGTGTGGGAACAATTAAACTTTTTCTCTTGGGTTAGATTTAAATAACAAGTAGGTCAGTGCTTTTATTGAGGCAAGAAGCAAATTGATGTATCCAGTAATTGTTATAAAACTACATTTACTACCAAAGTTTAGGAAGAAAATGACAGTAATCTACCACTTTACAATTAGTTGCTCTAAACTGAAGTACAACAGGTTGCCGCTACGGTTACAGCTCGGTGCCGTGATGGTATTAAAAAATATTTTGATGGTATTAAAAAGGTATTAAAAGGTATTAAATTCAACTCTGGAATTTCTGCATATACCCTGTATTATATTTATGACTATGACTACACCTAATAACGCAATACAAGAAATAAATAAATAAAAAAGTATTTTATTCTGAAATGTAAACATCACTTCCTGTTGCTCAAACCATGTCCTGTCGCTTATTTACGAGAGAAGATCAAGGCAGCCTTTACTGTTGTTCTCCTTCTTCCACCGAATGAATTGTTTTGTTCTGACTTCATTATTTATCACTTGATTTATCGCGCAATCTTGCAATTCCCGCGCATGCGTCTTGGAGCGGCGCATCCATGCGGACCTGAGCTGAGCGGAGGCAGTGGACTTTGGACTCGCTCAGCTGCGACCTGCGGAGCGGAGCGGACACGGACCGCGTGTAGTGTATTTTTGGGGTCAGGTAGCTTATTATGCATGTGGATGGTCATAAGGTTTTTTACCAGTCACTTCAGTTGTCAGTCAGTCTATCAGCCAGAGAACAGGTGCAGGAATCAGAACAGGCAGTGGCGGACTTAGACATTTGGGGGCCCCAGGCAAACCTTTGTAAAGGGGCCCTGTACCGGTCTGTCGTGGTGAAGAGGGAGCTGAGTCAAAAGGCAAAGCTCTCAATTTACCGATCGATCTACGTTCCCACCCTCATCTATGGTCATGAGCTTTGGGTTGTGACCGAAAGAACGAGATCTCGGATACAAGCGGCTGAAATGAGTTTTTTCCGCAGGGTGGCTGGACTCTCCCTTAGAGATAGGGTGAGAAGCTCAGTCATCCGGGAGGGACTCGGAGTAGAGCCGCTGCTTCTCCACATCGAGAGGAGCCAGTTGAGGTGGCTCGGGCATCTGGTTAGGATGCCTCCTGGAGGGACTATGTTTCTCGGCTGGCCTGGGAACGCCTTGGGATTCCCCCAGAGGAGCTGCTCCAAGTGGCTGGGGAGAGGGAAGTCTGGGCCTCCCTACTTAGGCTGCTACCCCCCGCGACCCGACCCCGGATAAGAGGAAGAAAATGGATGGATGTTTTATTATTGCAATAAAAGGCTCTAAATCAAGTCTTACACCAAAATTCAACAACACTAAATAAACACAAACAAATAGAGAGGGTAGATGTGAGCAATACAGTAGAAATATATTTTCCTAAATTATAAGATTTTCACAACTTTAATTCTTTTAACGTTATATTACATATTCTGTAACAGGGAACAGTTGTTAGATCAATGTGAAAAGTGAGTGTGTGTAGTTGAGATGTGGTATTTTGAGATGAATTCACACACTGGCTCGATATGAACAGCAAGATGTCCAGGCATGAGACACTTTTTACAGCATTAAGTGATCATGAATTACCTTGATTATTCAGCTGGACTTCTATGAAAGTTGTCTTCTGTCTTGTTTCTGGTCTTTAATGATGCATGTTTAAAGACTGCATCTGAAAAAAACAACAAATGTTAGTGTTGGAGGAAATAAAAGAAAAAATAAGACATTATTACATTTAACACATGTGAAGGCTCTCATTTATCCAAGTTTCCATAATTAAGACTGAAAGTTTTGACTTCTTTTTAAACCTTAAAACTTACACAGACTGTAAGACGTACTGTAAACTAAATGACTCAAATAATGTCACAGATTTTTCCACCTGGATTATTGAGCATGCATCAGGGAATGTCACTTTTCATTTATATCAATTTTTACATTTTAGATAACATTTTAATTTAGCAATCCTAGCCTTTTGATTCTGTTGTTTTAAACTAACAGTGGCATTTCTGTCCAAAGCAAACCAGTCATTATTAAAAAACACATTTTTGCATTACTCTGAAAGCTATAAGTTGTGCTTTATAATGTATTTAATGGAGGGACTATGGACCAAATAACAAAACAATGATAGTCTGATGAAGTTTTAACAGTCAAATATTTTGTAAAATGGTTGAGCATTTTTTTTATAGATAACTGTGGAATATTTTAGATCTATTCTATTCAATGTAAAGTCCGAATAATTTAATAATACTGTATACTAAGCAAGCAGGGCAGAGAACTAAAGTAGGTAAAATATATAATCCCCTCTCTCCTATTTAAGTCAGAAGATTTAGGTCGAATATCTTTTAATATTTTGATACAGAAAGAAAACGTGAAAATAGTGGTTGTCTCAGCTGATTACTGTTAGGATTTCTTTTACCCAACCTACAAAATAATTTCTAAAACTCGTACCTCATCTTGCTGTAAATACTTTATCTTCATCTTCTTGAGTCACTGCCTCAGCGCCACTTCCTCCTGGCTGGATCCTGATGTCCTGCGGCGGTTCCGCCACACTTTTAAATGGGCCGCTGCCGCTCGTGACCGTCATTAACAGTTGATGAAGTTTTAGAATTCGACCCATTAAAAAGGTTGTCACTTTCGGTAGTGAAGAAACATACGTTATTGTTTTTTGACGCTTTTTACGTTTTTCAGCTCCGCTTTCTGTCTCCTGTCTCCCGCTTCCTTCTCAGTAAACAGCAGCGAGCATACAGCACTTCCTGGATTAGTGGGTGACGTCATGACGCATGACGGAATAGTCCATTTTAGTAGGGGGGAACTGAACTCAACCGTTTTTTCTGTTGCGTTTTTAAAGATAGTTTTCATCGTAACTATAATTATTTTTATGTTAAACGTACATTAACAAGCAGGAGCAATGTTAGGGATGTAGGTGATGGCTGGGGTCCCTGCTTATTGGCGGCCCCTGCTCATTGGCGGCCCCTGCTGATTGGCGGCCCCAGGCCACGGCCTCCTTCGCCTGAATGGTAGATCCGCCACTGAGAACAGGAGAAGTAGAATCCTGTAGAGCCTGTAACCTTTTGCCTGAATGATGGAATAAAACAACAAAAATCAACGTTCCTCTTTCCTTTTTTGAAATTTGATTCCTTTTTTGGGCTGCATAAACCAGAATCCACGACAGTGCACCACTCCAGAGGACAAATAGTCACTACACAATCTGTGATGGACTTACGACCTGGGTGTTCCCCACACCCAGAGAAACGCAATTTCGGTCCTGTGTATGTCCTGCACTGTACATATTGCAGATCTGACAATAAAGTTGACTTTGACTTTGACTTTGACACCTCCCACATTGATAGCTGGGCATGAGCACCAGTGATCCCCGTGACCCCAAAAAAAAGAAGCAGGTAAAGATAATGTATGGATTATCAGTCTCACTGCCCTTTCCGGGGAGACAAGAGACACCCACCAGTAAAATGGGAGATATGGGTGGGTACTTCAGCTCTAACCCCCTCATTTAAAGCTCCACTGACATCATCTTTTAACTTTCCATAAAATGGCTAGGGATGCACCGATCCACATTTCTCACTTCCGATCCGATACCGATACTTATTAACTCAGTATCGCCCGATACAGATACTTTCCCGATCCGATACTGTTCAGGTATTTGACTCTGTATAATGAAACTTTTGCACCCAAACTATTCATTTTAACATTGTGTGAGATAAACCCAATGAAGACACTCTTAAACCTTACAATAGGGAACCCCCCTATTGGTTTATCTCACACAATGTTAAGAAGGGCAGTCACAGAATGTGATTGAACACAAGTGCTCTTTGAAGCTGGATCGGAAAAGTATCGGCAGGTTTGATCCGATACCCGATACTTAAATAATGCTGGTATCGGATACCGATGCCGATGCCGATACTGGATCGGATCGGCCCCATCCCTAAAAATGGCACAACATATATATATATTAAGATTGACCTCTGATCGTTTTTGCTAAAACAATGTTAAATTAATTAAAATTCCTCTCAAAAACAGTTTAAAATTAGCGCCTTTTTTTTCACATGATAAATACGGGGTTTCCCGTCGCGCGATTATGACGTCACACACAGACTCACGTCAACTGCGCACCTTGTTTACAATGGACAAGATACAAACGCGATCCGTCCAATTTAGCCATTTAAAACTTTATATTTTAGCGGTTTGACTTCAGAGAAGCCAAAGTTATTTCCAGTAAACAGCAGGTTATAATTTTTTTTCAGCTCCTGCTGGTTTTTGGAGACTTTTCACTTCAGGAAGTGCAGCAGCTCTGTGAGGACTTACAGCAGCTGATAGTTGAGAGTCAGAAGGAATTCTACAAATCGTTTCCACAGCACTGAAATGGTAATATATTAGTTAATGTTTCTAATAATTATTCAACATTATTAGTTATTAGTTTGTGTACAAAACAATTTGCACAGATCATGTTGCTTCAATTTGTCAGCTTTGTTATTTAATCCAGTCAACATGTTGAAAATATTTCATATTTATTTTTCTATTTAATTTGGACATCACTTGGTGTTATAGTGGTGTCTCATTAAAATGATGGAAATACATGACATTAGTTTGACCCATTGTCTTAATATACAAAATATTTCATGTTTGAGTAATTTGGCATTATAAACATAAAAACTATTTGATTTGACTGATACAGTAATATTGAAGGACACAAGTGTTGTCACGTTTTGGTGTGGTTTAGACCCAAGGCTGCAGGCAGCACGACGACTCGGCAGGTAAAATAATAATGTTTAATATAAAGAACATAAAATAGCTGACAGGGCAGCAAACTTACATACTCAGGGAATCACAAGGAACTCAGGAAACAGAGGCAACAGGAGACAATGCCAGGACAACGATAAACACAGAACAGACTTATATACATGAACACACAGCATGACAATCACAAACACCTGGACAACAAAATGGAGGAGATAAGCAAGACAATTAACAGAGAGACCAGGGAGTGTAGGGATGGGGACCCACCACCTGAGAGCAACATGCTTACAACTGTTATCTTGAAGTTCTAGGGCAGGGCAGAGCCCTATATAGAGAGAGTTGCGACACTCCCATAGACTCCCATTGTAAGAATGGAATGCGGAAGTCACGTGGGTCATGGAGGGGGCGATTTGTTCCGGAAGTGTTTCAAACAGCAGCGCTGCTAGCATCAAACGTCGTTCATTGTTGATGTTTCAGACGTGTTTTCTCCGGTAAGTTGATAAAAATACAATTTTCTTTTGCCCTTGTGAAGCGTTAGCTGACTATTCTGTACTATTTTATCAACATTAATACTTCATGTCGCCAGTTTTTCTTCATTAAACATGTTAAATTGCTAGTAGCTGCAATCATGACTGTTTTAAACTGATCCATTTCTGTCTAATTCAGCGTGTTAAAATATTCAGTACAGCTTAAATTTTGAAAGTTTTTATTTATTTATTATTTTTATGGTAATTCCAGTTACTGGACTCTCAACTAGAAAATATAGTCTTTTTCCCTGAGATTTGATGTGGTTTATTTAATTTTCAGTGAACTGCATTCAAATCATCACAAAGGCACTCGTTTTCTGTCTTCCCAAAACAATAATTTTTAATCAACATGTTTGAATGAAATTAATTTGATTTGATTTATTGATGCACTCATTTTATAATAATAAAAGACACAAAATAAAACAATTTAACACACAGATAACAAGAAAATTTAAAATATAAAATGAAAGTTGGCAGATGAAGAAAAAAAATCTTATTGTATCTGCCCCTTATTTTCTAACAAACAATGCAAACAAACAAACTTCATTAAATACAAAAAAGAAAATCGGATAACTCATTAACTCCCTCAATCACAAGAATTACTATTTAAACTCGTGTCTTCGTTAAACATATTTCCTTAACAATTTATCCTTGATCTTTCTTTTAAATATAATTATTGATTTAGCTTCTTTAATATCAGTTTCCTCTTCGTTCCATAACCTAACTCCCTGACCTATTGCAGTCCTTCCTTTCCAATTTAACACCATAACCTTCACACCTTTTTACTGCAGGACTGTTAATTTAAATTTGTTTTATATTATTAGTTTAGCATATGGTAATCATGGGTCAAGTTCAGATGAGACTCTCTTTCAAGACACAACAAGAAATAAGAATTATTACTAAGAATATATCAGCATCAATAAACTGTAGAACTGTAACATTTTTTTTAAACTATCACATTCATGTCCATCTTCATTTTTTTTTCTGATTTACTGAACTGGTCAGTCCTCATTGATGGAGTGATGGAGCTGGTAAGTAAATTGTGAAGTGCTGGAGCTGACTGGTTGATGGGGAGGCTGTCAAAAATAAAAATCAAATTAAAGTGATTAGAAATTAGTTTTTCAAATACCAAATACAAGCTTGCAACAACTTTTTCAGAAATTTACAGAGGATGACAACACTTTTATATGAATAAATTTATGCATAATCAGTGAAATTAAATAAATGTAAGAGACATAAAAATCCCTCTAAGCATACCATCCATATGTACAGGTGTTGAAGCTGCACTGGGCGGTGTGGCATTTTCAAATGATAGCCCAAACTCCTCCATGGCAACAATCAAGGTGTTTGGTGGGGGCATGCTTGTTGTGGCACAAGATGCTGTTTGTTTTTTCCTCATGTTTTTTGTCTGGCTTTTACTTCCAAGATGCCCAGCATTGCACAGAATTCTTTTTCTTTCATTTAAGATGTGTTTTGCTGCTATTCTGAGTCTCAGCCTGATGAACCTGCTGGTTATTTTTCTTTGTACATCATGACATGAAGGAAGCATGCTTTCTAATACACTTGCTTCTCTCAGTAGAGTATCAAAGGCGTTGGGGAGCTCCATAAAGGATTGGCTGGTCCTTGTTCTGAAAAGCCCTTCAACTTTCTGGACCAGACTGAAGGCTTCATGTGATGGCCGACACAGGACTCCTGGTTTGAATTCCTTCAGTGTCAGTAAGGTACCATGCTCTCCTTCCAGAGTCTCATCATTTTTGCTTATTTGAACTTGAGCATCCATCACAGATGTTTGAATGTTTGATGACTTTATTTACTATGTACCCTGTAAGATGGTACAGAATACAGGTTTCACTGTTGATGAAATCACTCAGAAGGACCTGTGTTTCCAATCAGCTGCTCCACACTTAGGCCAGGACTGTGAAATGTCTCCTTAATGTCCAGGAACTCTGCCAGAAGACACGGGGTGGCGAGAGGACATCAGATCAAACCAGTGGTTCACCTGCTCCAGAAACCAGGCTGTTGTCAGGTTGGAGGGACGTCGCTGCTGCTCCTGCTCCACCATATATTTCACACCTGCACTTGCTGACTTGCTGAAAACATGCATTGCAGGCTCCACCTTCATTTTCTTAAAATGACTTGGCTGAAGAGTTTTTTGTGAGATTTGGGGCAATTTTGAAAGGCATTTCTTCCTGAAATTCAACCACATCTTTCACTGAACCAAGTGAAACTTCATTGTGTTGAAGTCCCTCTTTTAGCACAACGTCTGGTTGAATTATAAAAGTCTGTCCACGAACCAGGGCACTCTTCAAATTCTTTACCAGATGTGGGACATGAAGTAAAGCCTTTTATCTGGTCTTGCTGGGTGTTGGACAGATGTTTTGTTGTGGCCCACTCCAAATGCCCGCCACATCGCTCTGTTAGCACTGCTCATGTCAGTAGTGATGTTTAGCACGAGAAGGCCTATGGAAGCTGCTCTTTCAATTATTTCTAGAATGATTGGCTTATAATTTGACCCATTGGTAGAATTGCCACTGAAATGGTAAGACACCACTTGCTTCCATCTTGTTGTGCTTCCTGTATGTAATTAATAAATAGTATAAATATTTTGAGCCCTGATTGAAAATGTTTTTGCAGATTAAATTTACAGCACTCAGTCTGTGTTGTTGTGATGATGGTGATGTTGCACCTGCTGACTTGATATGATGTAATTAATAAACAATAGTAGTAAATGTACTTCATTAAAGCTTGTTTTACATTTTACATATTTTATAATTGTTTTGTAATTTATTTTTACACAATTAACACTTATTTTGTCATCTGTTATGATTATAACTAGAAACAGTAACATTTTAATCAGTGAATTACAATTTTACAGTAGTAGTCAGGCTACAAGCACAATCAACTCTGTTATCCAGGTACTCAGTTGCTAATAAAAAAAAACAAATAGAACAATTATATAATGTGCAGAAATGAAGACTTCATCCCAGATCTAAGGTAAGCTGGAGCAGATACTGATGGCATGGAGGACAAGGTAGATCATTCTCATGCACAGAACATCAGAACTAGCTTTCTAATAAGTGTTACTCTATTTTCTTCTTTTTTTTTTACATGTGTAACATTATAAAACACTGTTGAAATGGCTATTTTGATCATTGTATTGCATAGACATTTTTTTTCCAAACAAATGTGTTTACAGTTTCGTTTCACTGTAATGAGAAATACATCTGCCACGTCTAAAAAGACTTTAATAAAACGCATAGTCAGTGAAATAATCAGTAATCAGTTAAGTAATCAGTTTGTTACTGTTCAATAATTACTGAAAGACACCGGACAATGTAAGAAAAGTAGAATTTTGTGTTCTGTTGCGCCAGTAGCTGCTCAAACTGACTGGCAGCGACGAGCTGTTTGGAACATTTGAGAGCTGCATGAACCACGTGACCACCTAGCGGCGAGTACAAAGAGTGTCACAACTCTCTCTATATAGGGCTCTGGGGCAGGGGTGTCAAACTCATTTTCACCGAGGGCCACATCGGCATAATGGCTGACCTTGAAGGGCCAGATGTAACTTATAAATGTAACTAAATGTAATCTAATGTAATGTAAAATAAATGTAACTACCGTACTCCTTAATGTTGAATAACTCATTTATTATAACTTATTCAACTGACAATTACAGTTGCATAGAAAACATCTGTTTGCTTGTTGCTCTAACATAAATCCTTTTAAAATTTGTCAGCTTATGAAAACCCACATAACTCCATTAATGAAGGATGAAATTGTCCAAGTTAATTAAAAAAAAAAACATAAAACTGAGCTGCAAAGAACATGTATGACACATGTAGCATCTCACCCAAAAAGGCTACACACAGCCTTGCATCCAACTGTGAATGACAACAATTTGTGTGCATACACATACCAAAATAAAGGTTGACTCAGTTCACAACTATATTACCTCAAGTTTTTTTGGTTAGTCTTTGATGAGGAGATGCTGCCTGTCCTTGAACACACCAAGTGGATTCTCTCTCTATGATTGATCATGTTCTGAAAATGATAAACACAAAACAAAATGCAAGCACAATCATTAAATTGCACACAGTTGAAATGTTCTTCTTCTTTGTTGAATTACATTTTATTATATTTTAATTAATCTAAAAAAGCTAAGTCTGGTCCTCTGGACATTTAAAAAACAAAACAAAACTTCATCTTTCAGGGATGAAGATGTTCACATCCTTGATAGAGAGGAACAATGGTTTGAGAGACGAGTAAAAGAGGCCATCTTTGTGAAAAGAAACCATCCAAGGAAGGGGAACATATTATTTTAGGTGGCTGAAATAATCACCTGTTTTTTGTTTTGTTTTTTTGAATGTCCAGAGGACCACACTTAGCTTTTTTAGATTTTTCTACCTGGATTATTGAGAATGCATCAGGATATATTTGAATTAAATTTTAAGAAAATGCTAACCTGACAAACAGGAAAGTGGACAAGATTGTCCTGTTTCACTTGCCACATCCATAAGTCCAATTTTCGCAGGAAAGCCGTGATCGCGTCGGACATCTGCGTGATGACTTGTTTGCGTCCCTGCAGCTTCTGATTCAGCTGGGCGAGATGGTCGGTTATGTCGCACAACACAGCAAAGTCACACAGCCACTTTGAAGCTAGCTTTCACTGCAGCCTCGTTTTTGGCTGTGGGTTTCATGAACAAACTCTGCTGCGACTGCAGTTTGCCTTTTAATTCTTGGCAGAATGTGTTGCTTTTCTTGAAGGCTAGCTTTAGCGTACTTAGCTCCGTGTTTGGTTTCAAAACCGACACCGCCTCGTAACACAAAAGACATACCGGTCTTTCTCCTGGAAGCACAAACAAGTATTCGCCTTCCCATCTTTCTTGAAACTTCCGTCTGTATCAACTTTTCTCTTTCTGGACATTTTGGGATCATTATTTATATCTCAATTCCACTCGTTGGCATGAAGGTAGAAACACTGCCTCGGCTACCGTAGTCAGAGTCAGAGAGTCAGAGTCAGAGAGTCTTTATTGTCATTTGCACCGCATGTGGTACATGAGATGAAAACGAGATTATGTACACGAGGTCCCAGTTACATCCAACAACAAATGAAAGAGAAAAACAGTAATAACATCGAGAACTAACTAAGAAAAACATCAACTAGTAATACACTAAGCCTAATATAGTGGGAATAAACAGCAGCACGAACATGAGTTTGTATGAGCAGATGGTCACAGATGAACACAGATGAACACAGCAACAAGAAAACATATCAGCATCACCATGATGTGATATTTTGCAGTGTTTATTTTAATTTAATTTTTATTTATTCATGAGTCTGGAAAACCGTTGTCGAAAGGCATAGTGGGGCTGCCGTAGTCGAAAGGCATTGTGGGAAATGTAGTTTTTGGTCAAAACTCGCTCGTATTAATTTTTAGACACTCAAAACTTTTTAATTAAGCTCTCGCGGGCCAGATAAAATGACATGGCGGGCCACATCTGGCCCGCGGGCCAAGAGTTTGACACATGTGTTCTAGGGTGTAGAGAGCCACAGAAACGGTTATGGTAGGCCGGATTTGGCCCACGGGCCTTGAGTTTGACACATGCGATCTAGTGGTACTAAAAGTAACAAAAGAAAAAAAAACAGCCAAATATGTCAGCAGTTTAGCTAACAGACTTTGGAATGGGTACATTTTGTCCTTGTCAAACCTGTTGAAGAGAACCAAACTAAATACTCTGAAACTCAAACAACTTACTCCATTAAGTTACACATAACACTCAACTTTGCAACATATATCCCTAAATGGGGTGAAAGAAAAATTAGAAATTCTTCCTCAAACAAAATCAGCTAATGTCTCCTTTTCAGAATGGTCAGGGGGGAAAATGTTACTAGTTAATAGCTATTTAATTAAACTAATTAATAACTTATTGACTCTCCCACTAGACCAACCAAAAACTGTCCTAAAAAATCTTCCATCTTAGACTGAATTCAAGAGGTTACAGTAGATTTTTGGGATATTTTAGGTTGAGTATATGAGCCCAAAGCACATGACAACAGCTGTTCAACAGAAGACACTTCATTCAGGACCTGTGCTCCATCGATGATTATCTTGATGTCTTTGGGTGGATGGAAAGGATCCTCTCTCCCAGTGACAAAGAGCACCATAGTTTCCAGATGCAGTTGGTCATTCTCCTGCACATCTGCAAACACAACAAAAATAAAGAAATGAGTAAAAGAGTGCAGACCACTGCCAAAGAGTCTACACAGTCTCTTTACTTTCTGAAACACTGGACAATTTACCAGCTAGATTACAACGAGAAGAGTTCAGTTAAAATGAATGTGGGTGCTAGAATAAAGATGATCAAAAATGTATTTGTTTCTCCCACTCTGGCATGCTGTTAACTGAGCCCAAATTCAATAGACAAAAATGAAAGGAGTCTACAGCAAGGAGAAGAAAAAAAATCCAGTGCAATGTTGCATTTCACACCAAAAAAAGGTCTGTGGATGTTGCTCATGTTAGTGCAACATGTCTTCTTACCTGCTTTCTAAAGATGCTCAACAGGTTCAGGACCATCAGAGCTTTAAGGACAGCTTCTCTCTTGATGGTGATTTCAACAGTCTGAATAAGAACAATTACTTTTAATTAAAATCTAACTCCTACACAAAACAACTACAGTATTCAGCTATAAATCCCACTGAGTCCTCTCAGATACCTCATTTTATCACAAGATGACCCAGAACTTCCACAGCAGAAATACACTGTAAAATCTAATTAGTTGACCTTACTTAAAAAAAGTATGCAAACTCGTTGCCTCAAAAAAATTAAGCAAAGTAGTCTTAAGATTAGTGAGTAAGAAAAGCTAATCTTTTTTAAGTTTGCAGTACTAAATCAAGTAGTACAACTAATACAAAAAAAAATAAGTTCAGATAACTCATTAGCCATGCTTAGTGTTAACTTTTTTTATTTTTATTTGTGTGGACTGATGTAAATTTAACCTCACTTAGAATTACTAAATACCTACAACTTACTACCAACTCATTTTTTTTAAAGTTCACTCAAATTAAATAAATCAATTTCCTTGAATGGGTCCTTGGTCCTTGCCCTCTCTCTGTAATTTCCTAGCTATTTTTGCTGTTAAATAAAAGGTAAA
>JBBPBX010007275.1:50905-65752 GCA_038048925.1 Garcialebias charrua | reverse complement strand
TTTTTTAAAATACGTTTATAGACGTTTTCCTTTTTTTATTCATTTTAAATGCTCAGTAATGTGAGTATATGCTGTTCAGTGTCAGGAGGCCTGTCATTGGGGAAACTAAACAGCCACTGGCCAAAAGGATGGTCCAGCACAGAAGATCAACATCATCAGGTCAGGACTCTGCGGTCTACACTCATCTCCAGGTCAGAGGTCACTCTTTCAGGGATGAAGATGTTCACATCCTTGATAGAGAGGAACAATGGTTTGAGAGAGGAGTAAAGGAGGCCATCTTTGTGAAAAGAAACCGTCCATCATTAAACAGAGGTGGAGGCCTCCGGGTTCAACTGTCCCCCTCTTACAATGCTGTTATTGCTAGTATCACTCAGCCCTCTGTGAATAGCAAACAACCATCAGGGTGCTAATGATCCATCGTTAGGCTGATGGTCCTCCTTGATCATGTGAGCAGCTGGTTTCAGCTGTCATCAGCCAACTGGTTGATCCACTGTGAGAAGGTGCTATTTATAAGACTGAGCTGAATACAGCAGCTCAGACTGAGGAAGCTTTTGGACGAAAGACGAAACGTTTCTACAAATTTTGTTTTGTTTTGTTTTTTGAATGTCCAGAGGACCAGACTTGAGTTTTTTAGATCAGTAATGTGTTTTTTTTTAAGTATTTTTTTAAGTTAAACAATTTGCAGTCCCGTTGAAGGGAAAACAACAAACATTTTTAACTGATTCTTTTGTTGTGGTAGCTCAGTGGGCAATGTTGTGACTTGTAAGCCCAAGGTTGCGGGTTCAAGGCCAGGTTGCATCAGGAAGGGCATCTGGTGTAAAACTAATGGGCAAGTCTTTCATGAGAGTTCTCGCTGGGTCGACACCTGAAGGAGAGAGCAGCTGAAACAAACTGACTCAGGCCGAAACAAGATGTTCAGAAAAAGGTTCAACTAATGTGAGCGACAAACAACTTTAAAATATAAATATATTTTGTCTTTATGGTTTACAGACAGACTGAGGCAGCTCAACAAAATATTTGCTTTTTGATTATTATTTATTGATTTAACAAAGAAAACAACAAAACACATTTAAAATGTATTTCCATAATTGTTCCTTCATATTGTACTTTACGACTCTAAAGCAGATTAATAGAGTTGTAGTTGATTATTTTGTTTAGGTCAAACCAATAAAAATCAAATCTGTTTTCATTTACCAACATCTGGTTAAAACCAACAGCTTCAACATCACATTTTAACACATCTGGAAGATAAAAGAAACCACGTTTTTCATCCAAGATCCGTTTAATGAGAACGTATACTTATCATGTGTCAGTGCTGTTGATTAATTAAGAAATAATCAATCATAATCAATCAAAAGATCATTAAAAAGGATTAATATGGTAAAATTGTTTTCATTAACTCTGATTAATTGATGAAGTTTGAAAACTGTTTATGGTGTAAAGAAACATGAACACCAACTGCTGCTTGTTTTCTATAAAATATATATTTTAAAACAGTTTTTATGTTGTCAGAATAATCATATTTTGACTTTTATGTTGAAGTTTTGTGAAATTTTACGGAAGTGTATTGCATTCAAATTTCAAAAAGTGTCAATACTGACCCTAGTGGCTTCATATTAATTAAGATTAATTACTTTGTAAAACAAATTAACTCAAGAATAATAAGACAAACAATATTAGAACTATTAAAATGTCATATCAATTAAAATAAAAAAAACATTCAGTACATAAACAACTGGACTTTATTTGTGCAGTACAAATAAAGTCCAGTTGTTTCTGTATTGAACATTTTTTGATTTGATCATGTCCTGGATGACTGAGAATCTTCACCAGCATGTCATATCAATTAATTTATAAACATTATATGACTTGTTCCAGGTGCTAATCTGCTCCTTTTTCCAACCTACAAATACTTCTGAAGAAACTGATGAAAATGACTAAAATATAATGTGCAGCCATTTGAGGATGATCAGAGATGAAACATGTGGCGCAGCAGGTCTTCACTGGGATTCGGTGGCCTGTGGAACCTCAGCCGGTCCAACTGGAACATGCTCAGTAGGTGGCGGCATCTCAGGCACTGGACTCGATGAATCCACCTGTGTAAAACACAATCTACTTTAATTTACTTAACAATTTAACAATTTACTTAAGTGGCACGTTAGAAAACCACACATCAGCCCATCTTACAGTGCACACAGGGGTCCCCCAAGGATCTATGATAGGTCCCCAATTCATTTACTATTTTCATACACAAGTCAAAACAAGGCTGAATCCAACTAAAATACCTTTATACGCTGATGATGCTGTTATTTATACAACATATTTTCTGATTTGTTACTGAACTGAAGCAAGAACATTTTAAGACATGACAGATGTCTATGTTAAAACTAGGAGTTCTTTTGGAATTCAAATGATCCTGTCTAATCCTATTTTATTTTAATTTATTCCCTCTTAGCTCATCTTGTCCCTTTTGTCTAATCTTTAGAAGGTCACATGTACAAACCTTAAACCCTAAAGTCTTGGCATGGATGTCCCGGGCTGGTCCAACTCCCACTGAGGTCTCGGCTCTGCACCTGAACACATACTCTGTGTTTGGACGCAGGTCCCTCACGGTGACATCTCCAGACTTTAGTCCAGTCTGTAGTTTCCATTCATCCTCTCCTTGGACACAGAACTCAACAGAGTAGGAGGTGACGTTCTCTGCTCCAAACCTGGGAGGAGAGATCTTCAGAGTCACACTGCTGTGTCTGAAATCTGCTCTCACAAATCCTGCTCTCACAAATCCTGCTCTCACAAATCCAGGTTCTGAAGGAGGCTCAAAGTTCCCACTGACCAAGAAGCCGTCTTCATAAAGGTAGATGCTTGAACCATTCTGGTTTTCGTCTGTTAGAGCCGCTGTCAGAAATTTTAGGTTCTTGTTCTTCATGTTGGCCTCTGCAAACTCGCTGAAGAGTTTAGCTTTTCTTCTCATTTCATTCACCACATCTTTTGAGGTGAACCATTGTTCCTTCTCCACAGTGGGAGTTCTTGGGTCGTCAGAGTCTTTGTCATTGTTTGTTTCCTTCAGGTAGTTTGATAAATCTGAGAGGTACGGTTCGTTGTATCCCAGTGAGGTGAAGACGTAACAAACAGCGTGGTCTGCACTCAGAACCTCCTTGAACAGCTGGTTTTGAGAAGTGATAATTTTGTTTTTTTTCATCATTTTTGTGAAATACATCATTGTGTAGATTTCCCTCACTTTGCAGTCCAGCCACTCGTTCAGGTTTGTGTGGCTGAAAGGTGAAGACATTCGTTTCTCCAGAACCTCAGCGAGCACAGACTCTTCTTCTCCTCCTCCTCTGATGGAGGGAAGTATCTTTGCCAGGCTTTGCTGAAATACTAGTTTGAACTCTGAGCACTTCTCTTGGAACAGTTTGAGTTTTTTTCCAACATCTGGGAACTGCTGTGCAGCGCTGGTTTTCAGAACATCGTTGCACCTCATTTCCACTTCCTTTAGGTCCTCCAGGACCGCTTGTGCATCTTCTACAAACACAGCACTGATCTCACGTACAAGTTTTGCAGCAGAAGAATCTAAATTTGCTAAAGGCAAGAGCCAGACCTTTACAGGCACACCATTTTCCCCATCTTCTCCCAGCAGATGTGGCAAGCTTTGGTAGACATTTACAGCCTCTAGAAAGGTTGTTGGGGTTTTGTCAAGCAGAAAGTCTCCGTAGAACTGGCAGGAGAATGTCTCAACTTTTTCAATATCAGTGTCTTCCAGTTTCACAGAACCTGAACCTCCTATTGAAACACTGGGGATCTTGTTGATCATCAGTTTAAGGTAGCCTTCAATGTCTTGTTTAGTTTCATCCTCAGACACATCACGGTCAAACACAAAGAAGGCTTTTGCCCCGTAAAGAATACCTGTGACTACATGCGTTGCTATTCCCTGATCAATCACGTACGGGTATTTGATGTTGCCTCGACCAAGATGATCCATGGACAGTTCTTGGAACTTTGTTGTTGCTTCATATTTCAGCGTGACTCTGGCCTGATTGTTGGACGTTTTGTCATCATGTAGGTATTTAGCCGATCCCTCCACATCTACTAGTCCACTCAAGAAACTTGCTTTTAGGGAAGCTTCGACATTCAGAGCAGAGGATTTGTCTGCGATTGAATCAGATGAAATGATCTCAAAATCATTGTAGCTCTGTGCTCTTTCCACGATGTTATTCTCCAGAGCATCGCTGTCCCACAACGTCATCCCTGCAAACAAACACATGTCACGTAGTTCAGTAAGAGCTTTTATCTCATCCATGCATGGACTAATGTCCATGTTGTCCATTGTTGTACACTTGTTTGTTCCTCAGGTGAGCGATAAGTTAAGTCATAGATCACAAAGTGAGAAGAAAAGGGCAGAAGTCTTTGTCCAAGCTAGGATAATGGCTCTCCAAACAAAGACTTGATTTTCCAAGTCCTCTTAGAAACTCTTTCATGGAAACAACACACTGGTGTAAAAGAACACTACATTGGCTAAAATTGACCTCTTCACTTTGTTTAGCTTGTCACCATGTTCTCCACTGAACAACATCCATGTTACCACTCAGATGCACGATACGCCGTGTTAATATTGTGCACTGGTTCTTTCCTTAGCAACTGCTTCAACTTTATTACCCTGACTGTTCCTAGAGTCCGCTCCTCCTTTGGTCGGTCCTCATTCCATTAACTACCCCCAACCATTAGTAGGAGTTGTAAAAAACACTAATGCCGGCTACCCACCAAACGCGTTTCGAGCAACGGAAGCAGCCAGTTTACATGCAAAGTCTATGTGCAGGAGCAGCGAAGCATGACGCGGTGCGTTTTGAGCAGTTCGAGCAGCGCGGCATGGCGCGGCATGGCGCGGCATGGCGCGGCAGTTCTTTTCCGCACACGCGGAGCGTCCAGAGTAGCCATTGCCAGAGTTCAACAAATCGAGCTTTGGCTGCTCGCCGCGTCGCAGCAACCAATCGGGAGAGACTCTGCTATGTGATGACGCAACGACGACGGGACTTTTTTTGGACTTTTTAAACTTACCCAACGAGCCTCCATGAAGAAACCAGCCTCAGGTAAGAAACTTGGCATTTTTACAGTTGCCGCTGTCCGCTCGAGCGTACGATCACCCCAAACATAAAATAAAGTTTTAAACTCAACAAAGACTTTCGGAGCTGCAGTTCGACTCGTAGAAAACCCACTCAAGTAGTAACGAGGCTCATGAACAGCTGATTTCATCTGCCCGGTGTACAAAAAACAAAACAAACCTGACCGGAAAAGGACCAAGACGCTCCTCCCACTGCGCGTCATCAGACGCATTCGGTGTGAACAGATGTCTGTTGACAAGCAGCCAACACCGTGCGTTGGGAGCGTTTTTGATGCTCAAGACGCGTTTGGTGGGTACCCGACATAAGGCCTTGTATCTATACCTCACTACTTACTTTGAATAACACATTACAGACTGGACCTTCTGACTGCTCACTGAATCCCTTCCTTAATGTATGCATTGTGTGACGAATGATTGATTTGTTTTATTATTATACACACGTCAAAAGATGGATGTGTAGTCTTCAGCCTCATAATGTAAACCTTCTCTTGTTCATGCCATAACTACTGGTCCACTTAGCATAATTTAATAAACTTCATACACATATGCATCATCATTAGATGGAAACTTCCTACACTTTTCAACATCCCAGCTTCAAACTCAAAATCACAAATCAAGGTCAAAGCTGAATATGGTTTTTGCTTGTCAGGACCATAACTTCTGATGCACTCAAGGTAATTTAATGAAACTTGAAACATATTTGTACCCCCCATTGTAGAGCATTGTTTCACCACCACAGCTCTACGGTAAAGATCACAAATCAAGGTCAAATGTTTACAAGACCACTGCTCGTCTGGGTCGTTGTATAGATTGCTATGTAATAGTTTATCAACAGATGTATAATGTGCTTAAGTTTTTTAAATATTATTACAATGTGCCATATGCGATGCTCTGTTTTTATGAAATTGTTTTGAGATTATTTGGTTCTGTAATTGTGTTTCACAGTCTGTGTTCTGTGACTGGTACCAGCAGATAAGGTTCTAAGTATTGACAACTTTCTGGCAGAACAGCATTACAGAAATGACCAGGTTAACCCTTTAAGCTCAACATTAAAAGCTTCATCAAGAAAAGACTTTAAGTCGAATGTTAGTCTCAAATTTAGCATCAGACAAATACACCACCTTGATGAAAGAAATAATTGCAGTTTACGAGAACAAAATAAGAGAATTTAATGTTTTTTTCTCTACAAGCCACAGAGTGACAGATCAGAAGCAGCGGAATGTGTTCAAAAGTCTTTTAATTCTAAATATTCCAAGTTTCACACAGAATTGTGTAAATTCATACCAGGGATGAGTAAATCTCTGCGGCAGTCGTACAACATCCCAAGGCTGAAGGGTCGGCCAAGAGCTGCAACGACCTTTGTTCTGCTTGCTGGGTTCATTCTTTAAAGCAACTGAAAGAAAGAAAGAACAGGATGTCAGCTGTTGTCTCTCATTCTCATCAAGTGTTTTTCTGTATCGGTTCGTCCTTTCTACACAACATGGAGTGTGTGTATATGCAGACGATGCAATGTTCTCTGCAGCTGCACCCAGTTTGGCTGAAAACCAGTTTACAGTTTGCAAACTCTGCATTCAAAAAATAAGTTCCCCAACAGTTAGACACTTTCATGTCAAGTCTTGATAAAAATAAAAAAAAATTCTATATTTAAAGAAGCATCGAAGCAGACCATTTGACTTTTGTTGAAGATTTTACACATCAGAAACATTAAAGGACTACATTTGTTAAAAAGATTATTAACATTTATTTATTTCAATATCTGGCAACATCTCCTGATGCACACTCTATAATCCAGGTAGAAGAATCCAACAAAGTTAAGTCTGGTCCTCTGGACACTCAAAAAACAAAACAAAACAAAAATACAGGTATTGTAGAAATGTTTCGTCTTTCCTCTGAAAGACTTCTTCAGCCTGAGGTGCTGTATTCAGCTCAGTATTATAAATATAACCTTCTCACAGTGGATCAACCAGTTTGCTGCTGACAGACAGGCTCTAGAGAAATGTGGATATCCTAACTGGGCCTTCCTGAAAGCAGAGAAGAAACCCAAACAGGACTCTAGCAGCCATCAGGTGAAAAGAAGGAACCCAGACCCAGACCAGTGGTCATTCCAGATGTTGCAGGAGTTTCAGAGACATTGAGACGTTTATTTTCTAAACACAACGTCCCAGTGGCTTTTAAACCCCAAAATACATTAAAGACTGGTTCATCCCAAAGATCCAGTCCCCCGACACAAACAGAGTAATATTGTGTATGCTGTTCAGTGTCAGGAGGGTGATCAGTCTTACAGCAGGGAAACTAAACCACTGCTGGCCAAAAGGATGGACCAGCACAGAAGATCAACATAATCAGGCCAGGACGATTGTGACGATCTCAGATGTGACGCCGTTGTCATACGTTTGGCTCTAAACTCCACAGATTTGAACCCAGGTGCACCAAAATCGCAAAAAAAAACTATTACTAGAGTTATATCTCACTGATACATTATGGTAAATGGTAAATGGAGCTTATTTATATAGCGCTTTCCAGCCCCCTGTGAGGAGCCCCAAAGCGCTTTACAATACCAGCCATCCACCCATTCATTCAGACATTCATACACCGGTAGTGGTAGCCTGCCTTGCAAGGCGCCATCCAGACCTACCGGGAGCAACTCGGGGTTAAGTGTCTTGCCCAGGGACACAACGACACATGGTGGGCGGATGCGGGATTCGAACCTCCAACCTTCCGATCAGGGGTCGACTGCCATTACCACTACACCACGTCCGATCTGGACGAGATTTAGTGTGCTTCATCAGTGATCACTTCTACACACATGATATTGTGGTTTAACATATGACTCCAGTGCACCCCCTACATTATTCAAACTGTTATATCTCATTGATAGATCATCCGATCTATTCCACATTTATTGTGCGTCATCTGCGGGCACTTCTAAACACATTGGGGAAGTTGTTTAAAATTTCACTCCAATGCGCCCCCTACAATATTCCAACAGTTACATATCAGTGAGATATCATCCAATATGCACCACGTTTATTGTACGTCATCAGCGAGCACTTCTGCACACATTTCTATTGTTATTTAACTTTTGACTCCAGTGCGACCCCTAGATAATTCAAAGCGTTATATGTCTATGACAGACCATCCAATCTGTTCTAGATTTGTTGTGCCTTATCTGTGGCCACTATTAAACATATTGATGAGGTTGTTTAACATTTGACTCCAGTGCGCCACCTACATTATTCCAACAATTACAGATCAGTGATACATCAAACGATCTGCACCAAATTTATGGTGCTTCTTCATTGGGCACTTTGATACACATTCGTACTGTTGTTGAAAATTTGACTCCAGTGCGCCCCCTATCTCAGTGATACATAATCCCATCTGCACCAGATTTTTTTGTACTTGATCAATGAGCACTTGGAGAAAAATTGGTATTGTATATTCATGACATCACTTAAGCCCCACCCACTAACACAAGGAACTCACTATTACTGAGTCACTCTTCCAGCTTCCGCCTGTGTAACATACAAGACTGAAACTGTATTCGCTAACTGTTTTGGGCAAATGGGTGTGGGATGGGTGCGAGATCGTCCGAGGTGGCGACCGAGCGGATGAGCTGGAGCTCCCACCATCACCATAATAAGGCCGGAGCGGCGCTAAGCTGTGAGGGCCTCAATGCTGCTTGCAGCTTTAATTAGTTGATGTTTTTCTTAGTCCATATCTTGAAATAGAAATATTGTTGACCAACCATGGATGACAAAAGGGTTGATAAATGCATGTAAAAAAAAAAGAATTATTTGTATTCATGCTTCTTGAAATTGAGAAGTCAGAACACTGAAGAAAAATATAAAAAGTATAAAAATAAATTAGTAGAGATTATAAGGAAACATAAGAAAGAATATTATAGTAAATTATTAGATAAAAGTAATGGTGATATGAAAGCAACATGGCGAGTAATGAATAGTGTTCTGAAGAATCATAAAGTAAAAACTGGTATTTCACAATATTTTGTAAAGGACAACGATGAAATTCATGATGAGAATGAAATTGTAAATGGATTTAATCAATATTTTGTGAATGTTGGATCAAGCCTTGCAGCTAAAATACCAAAAGTAGATAATAATGTGAGCCATTCAATTATAAGTTGTGCAAACAGTATTTTTCTAAATGGAACTGACAAAGAAGAAATAATGAATGTAGTAAAAAATCTTACAGACAAGAGATCAAAAGACTGGATGGACATAGATATGATGTTTGTAAAGAACATAATGAGTTATGTTATTGAGCCGTTTACATATACTGTATATGTAATTTATCATTCTCAACAGGAATATTTCCAGATAATATGAAAGTAGCTAAGGTCGTTCCTCTTTTTAAAAATGGTGATAAATGTGTGTTCAACAATTATAGACCTATATCCTTGTTACCACAGTTTTCAAAAATTCTTGAAAAACTATTTGTGAACAGACTAGATCAATTTATAGATAAACAAAATATTCTAAGCAACAGTCAGTATGGGTTTAGATCAAAAAACTCTACATCAATGGCTCTCATGGAATTAATGGAACAAATAACTACTGCTGTCGATCAAAAACAACATTGTATCAGTATTTTTGTTGATTTAAAAAAGTATTCAATACTATTGATCACACCATTCTCCTAGAAAAGCTGAACAAATATGGTATTAGAGGACCAGCATTACAGTGGGTATCTAGCTACTTGAAAGATGGGAAACAGTTTGTACAGATAAATGATGTAAGAGGGGGCGGCCGTGGCGTAGTGGTAAGGGCAGTCGTCTCCCGATCAGAAAGTTGGCGGTTCGACTCCCGGGACCCGCACCATGTGTCGTTGTGTCCTTGGGCAAGACACTTAACCCTGAGTTGCTCCCGGTAGGACTGGAAAGCACCTTGCATGGTAGTCTGCCGCCACCGGTTTATGAATGTGTGTAGCATTCAATATACGTGTAGCACTTTGAGATTTTCAGTAATGAAAAGTGCATTATAAATTGAATTAATTATTATTATTATTATTATTGAAACTCAATGAAAACAAACAAACTAAGAACAAACAGTAACAAAAAGATAAACTGAAGATAAACTGCTCCTGAAAAACAAACATCAAAATGATAAAAAAAATAAAATAATAATAATACTGCCGTTGTCACTTCTTGAACTCAAACATGATGGGGATGACTCTCAGCTACTACCACACTGAAGGTTAGCACAATATCTGTAGGAACAACTAAGCTGGATCCTATTCTGTGTTAGCTAAGGTCAATCAGCTGTGGTGGTTCTTGTAAAGTGACTTTGTGCAGGTGTGCTTTTGTTGTTTTGAATTAACTTACTGTTAATAAAATGAATCATAAACAACTAGTTTTTGTAATCAATTTCTTTCTTTATTTATTTTTTGCCTCATGCATGAGGACAAATCTGGGACACGATGCAACGGTCGACTTCCCACTCACTCCATCCCGACCCTGGATATTTGCAGTCCTGAAAAGAGAAAAGATCAAAAGTTTAATCTGAGTAAATGTAACATTTTAATGGAGAAAGATGTTGATTCAAAATTTCACAGTGTCAACAAATCCCCAAAATGTTGGGACAGGTAGCAATGAACAAATAAACAAGAATTAATGTTGCATAAACTTTTTTAAACTTTTTTATATAAATTAATAAAAGTAATAAATAAAATAATAAATAAAACATAATAATTAAATAATAATATTAATACCTGCAGACAGAGGGTAGGGTACAAAAGTAATAAATAAAACATGAATACAGTACCTGGTGAATCAGCTCTCATGTCACCTCCAAAGTGACATGTCAACATGTCTCCTTGATGCTTGATGTCTGTGAAGCACGGCTCAGAGATTCCCTGGATGTGGAACGCCTCATGGAGCTAAAAACAAAAAACAAATTTTAATCACCTTACAAACAAGCATACTGTACTTGAGAAACATTACTGTTTTCACTTTGTTGATCTGTCAAACAGATGACCCAGTGCAAAATAAATACTGCTGCCCATGATACTCATTCACCAAGTACATATTATTTTATAAATACCTTTGATCCACAACATTATTTGCAGCAAAAGAACACCGTGTCTAAAACATCGTAACTAGTACAACAGCTATAATTAGCAACAGCAAGTCTCCATTGTTTTTTGATGTTGCGGTCTTCCTTATCTGAGTTCATAAGAGTTCACACACACTGCTGTGTTCATAAGAAACACTAGATTTTTAACATTTAAACACAACTACAACACAAACTAACATTGATCAGCAACAGATGAAAACGCTGCGACCTATGTGGGGCGAGCCACACCGAAGCAAAGCTGCAGGTCGCAAACACAGCACATGAAGAAACACGTCATATACTCAATAGATAAATTATGCAATGGAAAGGTGTAAGATGGTACTCACCTCCAAACGGATTGTAACCTGATGGTGTAAGGGTGGGTGAACATCAGTTTGAAGAGCTTTCTTGGAACATCGTGGCTCTTCTATGCTAATGCTATGTTGCTAATCTCTGATCCAACTCCGCCCCCCTGAGCTCTGCAGGGGGAGTGACCTTCTCGGGGGAGTGGCTCCACTTTATATTCAGGCAGCAGAGCATGTGACGTCAGAGTGTACAAGACATGTCAGAGTGTACAGTCTAGACCAACAAGAAAATCAGCGTGCAGTATCCTCTGTTCAACCCATAGAGCTACCATAAACACGTTTTTGGACCAAATATTGCCGATTTAAACAAATACGCACAAATACATGAAAATTAACACAAAAATAGTGCTATGAAACATTTTAAACACATTCTGGGGAGTTTATCAGTTAAAAAAAGTTAAATTTCGGTTTAGTTTCACTTTAACGAGGTTGGCGGGGAACTACTTCTTTGCCAAGCAGCAGGCCACTGTGGGACGCATGATGCCTGTCTTTCCTGACTTTTTGACTGAGCTAACACGCTCATGGACAGAACCGAGAGCGCCCTTCACATTGCCACTCGCCCAGTTCCTGGACATCGAGGGCATGGAATCAACGGGCCTGGCTCACATCCCGCAGATGGACGAGACTTAGGCGACACAGTTGGCCCCCAAGACGTCGGGCTCGAAGCCCACGTTGCCCAGCAAGCAATGCCGCATGTCAGCTCTTCAACTTGAAAAGAGCTACCGCGCTCAAGGCCTCGCGGCTCGCACCCTCAACACTGCCTCCATGCTGCAGGCTTATCAAGCTGAGAAGCTGCAGGAGCTGCTGCAGACCACTTCAAAGAAAAAGGCGACTGAGATCTTGGACGAAGCATGCAGAGCAGCAGACTTCATCCTCCGCTTCACCGGCACAGCAGCCATCGCCCAAGGGAAGTGTATGGCTGAAACGGTGATTGTACAGCGTCATTTATGGCTCACGTTAACTGACCTCCCTGAGAGCCAGCGTTCCTCCTTCCTCCACCACACCATCGAGCCATCAGGCCTGTTCAACGGTGCCCTGGAGAGGATCCAGAGCAGATGTGATCAGAACAGGAAACAGGAGGAGGCCCTGCCTGAAGGCATTCCCAGAAAACATTTCTCGCAAGCCAGAGACTCGAGTAGCCAAAGAGGTTCTCGGCAGCAACGCCACCACTCTCTCACCAGACGTCCACCTCAAAAGAGGTCAACGCTCGAGGTTGAGCAACGGCCAAAACCCACCTCAGAGCAACATAGCTCCTCAGGTAGGCCAGGCTTGGTCAAAGCACAGGTTCGTCCCACGCCAGACGGGTCAACCCAGGACTTTCTCCACGGTGCGAGAGAGAAAGCAGAAGTCAGCCTGATCCAGAGCTGTTCCTGCACCATCACAGGCATTTTCAACCATCGGGAAAAAAAAGCTGACCTTTTACCACCAGTATCTGTGTTAAAGAAACCCCGATTAACTGGTCCAGAACGTTTGAACATACAAAAACACTCAAATGTTTGTGTAATAAAGAGAAATTGTCATTTGAGCACGACAATAAAGTCTCAAAATGCCCAAAATGTTCTGTGTCACGACTCAGCATTAAAGGGAAAACCTCACCATTTTTCAATGCAAACAGAGTCAGTGGCTGTGTCTCAATTCATGGGCTGGGTCCTCATGAGGACCCAGCCTAGCTGGGCCGAGTAGGCCACGCACTCACAAGGCCGGGTGGGCTGAGCGAAACTGCTGAAATGGGACGGTCTAGCCTTCAGGTTTGCCGGCCTTGAAGTGGGTGGGGCGTTCTCTTGAAGTGGGTGGGAAGTTCTTGTGTGCGCGCTTGGTGTGTGTGTGGAAAGAGAAGGGACGCCGCTAAAATATATTAGTTAGCTGAATACATGTATATATATTAGTGTTTCTGAGTTTACTGTTTGTTAAGAACTGATTACAAATCAGCTTATTTTACACGTGCGTAGCAAGGATTTTCTGAGGGGCAATCGTTTAAAGGGGACCACACATGCAAAATTCACTTTTTAATGTTTTTTTACTAAACTTTGGGTATTTACTTCATAAAAAAACAGTCCTTGTGCCAAAAAAATGCACCCAGTGGTTTATTTACTCTAAGTAGATTTATTTATTTTTGATAAATACACCAGGATTCACACTTCCTGCATTTATTGACGTCACAAGCCGCCAGCCAATCAGATCAAACCTGAGTCCAGCCCCTCACCTAGCAACCCCTGGTTAGGCTCAACCCACTTCTGTATTAAACACATGACTGTTGTTTTTCATGATTTCATCTCATCTTTTGTTTATATGTTCTTAATTTCATGTGTACAGCACTTTGTTGCAGCTGTGTTTTTTTAAATGGCTTTATAAATAAAGTATAATTGTTATTTTTATGTTTTAGTTCAATTTTTAGTGTATTTGCGATCGCTGCCAACGCGCAGCCGGCAAAAATTAAACGAGCGGACCACAGGCGGAAGGACCGGGTTCGACGGGACCCTCTTCCGGCGCGATGGAGCGGAGCTTCAACTGTACAGCCTTGCAGCAGCCTCGCAGCAGGCTCGCAGCAAGAGGACCTTCTCCTTACAGATTAATTTACGGGAGACACTTGGTGAACTTTGTGTTGTCTTCACTGGAACAGCGATAACTCCCAAAATCTCATCGCGTGCAACGAGCGGAGCTGGCGAAAACCGGAAGAGGAACAAGCTAACATTAGCTTCGGATTCGGGTGGTCTAATGCTAAAAGGAGCAGCAAACTGCGGCGCGCTCAGACGGGTTTCGGTAAGTTATCTTAAGCTAACACTAACAGTAAGTCAAATGAGTAATAAAAAAAGAGCTAATTTTAAAACAACAACACATTACAGATACTGGCTGTTACAGAGGGCGTGAACAGATCGTTGAAGGGCGTGGACTTCAAGAAACCGGTCGTTCAAAACGAAAGTTAAAAATGGCAGAATTAAAAAGGGTATAATTGATTATCTAATAATTATTTTGTGCATTAAATTGAAGGAATAGGGTCTGGATATCCCACAGAAATACCATAAAAATTTAAAAAATACATCTGAGGTCCCCTTTAATACATGCACTACCAGTCTTTGTCAAAAAGACAATTTTACCTATGCAACCCATGGGATTGTCAAACTGACAAATTGAATTAGCATTTTTAAAGCCATTGGTATGTATATGAGGCCATTCCATTCTGTTGGCGTGGAGGAGGCCTTGGGGCATATTTATATATTCATTCATTCAACCTTTATTTAGTCAGGTAAATCTTATTGAGCCTATATATATATATATATATATATATATATAT
>JBBPBX010007275.1:36855-50024 GCA_038048925.1 Garcialebias charrua | reverse complement strand
TATATATATATATATATATATATATATATATATATATATATATATATTATATATATATATATATATATATATATTATATATATATATATATATATATATATATATATATATATATATATATATATATATATATATATATATATCCATCCATCCATCCATTTTCTTCCGCTTATCCGGGGTCGGGTCGCGGGGGTAGCAGCCTAAGTAGGGAGGCCCAGACTTCCCTCTCCCCAGCCACTTGGAGCAGCTCCTCTGGGGGAATCCCAAGGCGTTCCCAGGCCAGCCGAGAAACATAGTCCCTCCAGCGTATCCTGGGTCTTCCTCTGGGTCTCCTCCCGGTGGGACATGCCCGGAACACCTCACCAGGGAGGCGTCCAGGAGGCATCCTAACCAGATGCCCGAGCCACCTCAACTGGCTCCTCTCGATGTGGAGAAGCAGCGGCTCTACTCCGAGTCCCTCCCGGATGACTGAGCTTCTCACCCTATCTCTAAGGGAGAGTCCAGCCACCCTGCGGAGAAAACTCATTTCAGCCGCTTGTATCCGAGATCTTGTTCTTTCGGTCATAACCCAAAGCTCATGACCATAGATGAGGGTGGGAACGTAGATCGATCGGTAAATTGAGAGCTTTGCCTTTTGACTCAGCTCTCTCTTCACCACGACAGACCGGTACAGCGCCCGCTTCACTGCGGACGCTGCACCTATCCGCCTATCGATCTCACGCTCCAGTTTTCCCTCATTCGTGAACAAGATAAACTTATTTTACGTTTGTCTTTTATTGGATAAAAAAATGAGGACTGAGATTAAAAAGAAGGAGTTTGTGAAACTCCTTTTTTTTATCCAATAAAAGACAAACGTAAACTGTTTTAACCGTACCGAGTGAGATTCGAACCAGCTTCGAGAAAAAGCTCTCTGCGCCAACCGCGGGATGCTTAACCAATTGAGCTACTGGACAACTTGCTTTTCATAGGTCCACTCTGGGTTTTAACAGATCGCCCCTCAGAAAATCCTTGCTACGCACGTGTAAAATAATCTGATTTGTAATCAGTTCTTCAAAAACAGTAAACTCAGAAACACTAATATATATTCAGCTAACACATTTTTTTAGTCGTTTCTGTAGTTAAATTTTAATGAGATATATTCGCGCTGAGGTTGTTTGAGATGACTAAATAAAGGTTGAATGAATATTCGCGCTGAGGTTGTTGTCAGAACGAGCTGATGACTCAACAACACGCAGCAGCCCCGACCCTGCACGCAGAAAGTCCCACCCCCCCGCAAAATCTCTGCTGGCGCTATGAATTCTGGGATAGCCTCCGTCTTGAAGGTTCCACGGATGCATCCTTCGATTTCGGCAGGAAGTAGGCCGCATTCCTCGGCCGCATGAGGAGGAGTCTTCGAATTGGGACAGTCCTCCGCGCGGGGCAATGACGTATGCGGCCGACAAATGCGCACTCATGAGGACCCAGCCCCTGAATTGAGACACAGCCAGTAAAGACCATGGGGAGCCATTTCACACAGTTGGCCGACCCCCCTCTAATAAGACTCTGTCCACCAAAGGGCCCAATGAGCCCACAAAGGGGAGCAGAGAACGATCTGTCACAGGCCGACCCCTTGCCCCCACCAGAGGGTCAAACAAGCCCTTAGCTGACCAGGGAGGAGGGGGCCACTCACACACCCCCACCTCACCTGAAACAAACAAACTCTAGAGTGAACATGCCTTCCAGGCTTGTTGCTCACGCGAGAGTCTGGGCAGCGTACAGCCTATCACAATGGGTCATGGAAACTGTAGTTCACGGGTACAGGCTGCAATTTTTCAGACGTCCACCACCTTTCTCTGGGGTAATAACGTCAACAATGAGCTCAGCTCGCGCCCCCATCCTAGGAGAGGAAATACGCTCGCTTCTGCAGAAAGGAGCAGTCAGAGCTGTTCCTCCTCAGGAAGAAAACAAAGGCTATTACAGCAAATACTTTGTGATCCCAATGAAAGGGGGTGGCCTACGGCCGATCCTAGATTTAACACTTTTGAAGAAACGACTGATATCGTTCAAATTCAAAATGTTGACACTGCGTCAGGGGATTCACTATAAACGCCCAAGGGACTACTTTTTCAGTGTGGGCCTGCGGGACACATATTTCCATATCAGCATCCTGCCAAACCGCAGAAAATTCCTACGTTTTGCCTTTGAGAACGCCACGTACGAATATCATTTCCTCCCTTTCGGCCTCTCAACTGTCCTAAGGGATGGTTGTACACGGCCCATTCATTTTGACGTACACGGTCCATAGAGGGGTATTGGCCGTTGCCAAAATCGGACTACGGTGCCCCCGTGCTCTGAAAATTTTGACACATTTAATCACCAGAGGGACACCGTCAATATACTGTTGTTGGACGTGCCCCCTTGGTGCGCGGCCAGTGGTACTACATGGTTGATGGCGTTAGCGCTCCTCCATGGATCCCCCCCTTGGTATGGACCCCCCCTCCCTTTCGCCCTTTGATGTCTGGAGCCCCGTCCACGAGCACTAGTGCATTAACAGAGTACCCGAGTTTTCGACAACTCGAGTGCTTTGACTTCTATCGAGGCTTTTTTGTCCAACTCGGCTACCCGTAGTGACGTCACATTTCACATTTCACAGCTCGCGGGGCAGCTTTTAGCTTTTAGTAGACGCTACAAAATGGATTCCTGTGTGCGCACGGATGTTAATGGAGCAGGCCGTCTTGTCAAAAAGGTAAAACAGTTTATAATTGTATAAATTGCGCCACTCATTGAAACATCCTGACGTTCTTTTTCTATGAACACCGTAGTAGATTGTTGTGACAGCAGAGGGCAGTGTTGCAATGCAGGTCCCATATAACACGGTCGAAACGGCTTCATCTCTCTCGTTTAACAAAGAAAAAGAAACAAATATTAATCTCTCTAGAGCTATTTTAAAATCTATAAACACAATCTCTAAAAGTAAACCTAAATTGCACAGCTGCAGGCGGTGGTGCGGTGTGGCTGTGGCCCCATTTGTTTTTTAAGTTTCGGTTTTCATCGCCTTATAGTGTACTTTCACTTTTAATATTATTAATATAACTAATAGTTTTGTTTTTCCTGTGACTTATGTGCAGTATGATAAATGATAGGAGCATAATAAATGCTCCCAATGCTTTGTTGGTCTTTTTTTTCTTTTTGTAAAGACGTTTTTAGGCATTTATATTTATTTATTTATTTTGCATCGTAAGACACTGTGACGTCATCGGCTACTCGAGCGTCGTTCGAGTTTTTTTATGTTAATGTCGAGGTTAAAAATTATGTACTCGTTCAACCCCNAGGCGGTGGTGCGGTGTGGCTGTGGCCCCATTTGTTTTTTAAGTTTCGGTTTTCATCGCCTTATACTTTCACTTTTAATATTATTAATATAACTAATAGTTTTGTTTTTCCTGTGACTTATGTGCAGTATGATAAATGATAGGAGCATAATAAATGCTCCCAATGCTTTGTTGGTCTTTTTTTTCTTTTTGTAAAGACGTTTTTAGGCATTTATATTTATTTATTTATTTTGCATCGTAAGACACTGTGACGTCATCGGCTACTCGAGCGTCGTTCGAGTTTTTTCATGTTAATGTCGAGGTTAAAAATTATGTACTCGTTCAACCCCTAACGAGCACAGACCGGTACCAGGGGGACATGGCTAATACATCCCTACGGACCCTCCCCCTGGCATGGGCCGATACCGGGGAAGCACGGCCAATACATCCCTATGGGGATTTTTAGAGACCTTTCCCCTTTCACCCTTTGACCCCTGTAGCCCCGCCCACGGGCATGGACCGACACCAGGGGGGCACGGCCAATACATCCCTATGGGGATTTTCAGAGACCCCTCCCTTTCCGACCTTTGATGTCTGTGGCCCCTCCCACGAGCACAGACCGGTACCGGGAGGGCACAGGAAATACATCCCTATGGTTTTTTTTAGTGACCCCTCCATTTTGATTATCGGGACCCCCGTAACTCCCCAAAACCCACCCCGGGGTTCTAGGGCGCCTCCCTAGTGGTCAAAAACGGTATTATATGAAATGTTTGCAAAAGTGTCATTTTCGGGTCCCATGCGCGTTGGTGGTTCTTCTCAAGGGTCCGAAGACCCTTTTGGGCCCCTTGCAGTTTTTTGGTCACCACTTCCCAGAGGAAGGTTGCACAGGCCCAGGCGAAGTATCGTTACGCTCGGGGTGACCCCCGGACAACATATGTCAAGCTCAAAGTTCTGGGTCGATGGGAAATTTTTTGACCTCTCGGATCCTCACCGAATTTTACACACTTGTTCGGCTCTTGGTGGTGACCATCTCACCCAAATTTGGGATCTCTAGGTCAAAAGGGCGCCAAACGGGCACAGAGACCCCCTCGTGACCTTTGACGTGACCTTTGCCGCCATTTCACGTAGGAAGGTCGTACGGATGCAGCGGAGATATCGTTGCGCTCGGGGTGATCCCCCGGACTACATATGTCAAGCTCAAAGGTCTCGGTTGATGTAAAATTTTGGCCTGCTGAAGGTCACAGTGGTACTCTCCAGGCACTCACCGGCCAGGGGAACGGTTCACAAGGGCGACTCGGACGTCATCGTGCTCTGCCCATCGTTTCGATCGCAACGAGCCCACCCGTGCCTTTCTAGGCCACACCTATGGTCCGCAAGACCCCCTGAGTCCTCTCTCAGGCTTCGTTTTACGGCCTTCTACGTCCAGTACATGGAACGGTACCAAGGGGTCACGGAGTGCGATTGGCTCCGGAACTGGGTGTGTAAAGGCTAATTTCTAGCAAATTGTGTTTGGCATCCAAGGACAGCTTTAGAGCATGCAAAGTAGCTCCCTCTTTCTTGACCTTTTCACTCCTGGACCCCCAGAATCCCCCGAAATTGCACCCTGAGGTCTCTAGGAAAAAGGGTCACAAAACGGCACCAGCGGGTCACCAGCTGTACTTTCAATGAGTGAACCTCGGGCCTTATACTTCGGAGTGCGTTTGGGCCCCGTGATTCGCAGAGGAACCTTCGATCTGGGCAAGCTTGATGCCGTTTGAAAGGTCTTTTTAAGACGAAGAGAATGAGCCCAAGCTCGTCTTGATGACCCTTTCCTCGGCCCCACAATTAACCTGCAAAATTGGAGCTGTAGGCCCATTGACTTACATTGCGTTTATGTCTGTGTTCATCGTGCCGCCACGGACCATAGCAATTGACCAGAGTCACAAAACTATAGAAATGTGTAGAAACAGTTGTGCTTGAGAGATCCTGTGAATTTGGTGGTGCTAGGTCAAAGTTAAGGTACCTTAATTAACTTTTGAACAAGCGGAGGCCTGTGGACAAATCCCACCCTTTTTTTACACATTTTGCAGCCCGTATCTCCCTGTAGGAAGCAAGGAACTGAACCAAATTTGCTGGAGATGTAGATCGGGATAGGCCGCATCTACCCTGAAAATTTGGGCTTCTTACGTGCACCTTAAGACCCTCAAACGGCCCGCAAAGGCCGGTCTGGTGTATTTTTGTGAAAAATAGTGTTGCAGAAAAAAATTCTTAACTCAGGACCCCGAAGGCCTAGAGACTCCAGATTTGAATCACATGTACATGGAGTAAGCCCTAAAAGAGTGTGAAAAGTTTGTGCACGTACGTGCACGGGAAGGGGTCCAAATTTACTAAATATATTCAGAAAATGCAGTTTTTAGGGGCCAAAAGTGTTTAAGTTCCTAACTCGGGGCCGAAAGCGTTTAGGGACCCCAGATTTGAGGTGTCAACATTGGGGGGAGGGCGGAACACATCCATCTTGTCATTTTTTTCACAACTGTTTTTTCATGTTTCCAGCCTGTGGTCACGAATGGGGTAAGGAGACAATCCCAGTTCATTTTTTTAGAAAGGTGCTAGGAGGTTGATTTTTGAGTATGTTGTTCTCGGGCTCAAGGCGAACGCGGGGGACTTGGTCCCGTGCGCCTCGGGCCCCTGGGTCCCCCGTAGCGGCTCCCCAAAGGCTGGAAAAACCCTAAAAATCTAGGGTTGACATTTCTTGAACCGTCAGTCCAATTTCCACCAAACATACATGGATCTTCACGTCTCGGGGCCCTCTTTAACATATGTCAGAGCCAGGGGCCTCGTTGAGCAACGGGACCAAGACGGTTGGGTTCGGGGTGTAAAACTATGTGTCCTTATCTATTTTGATAGTGATATTTGTGTTTCAAGGGTCCTTGGGGCATAGCAATTTGTGGTCCCTGAGAGGGGCAAAGATCGGTACTAAGGGAGCACGGGCAATACATTTTAGCAGGTTACCCCATGGTTGTTGGCCATTTTAGGGGGTTAGGCTGAAGCTGGATGGCCTAAACTTTTTGGGTCCTGTCAGACCATTTATATGAAAATGTCCTGAAAGTTTCAGCTTTGCAGCTACTTCGTGGCTAGATCTAATAGCTTATAAGTGTTTTTTTTTTCTTAAAGTGCCAGGATGTTGATTTTTGAGTATGTTGTTCTCGGGCTCAAGCCGAACACGGGGGACTTGGTCCCGTGTGCCTCGGACCCCTAGGTCCACCGTAGTGGCCGTATCATCTTTAGGTCCCTGAGAGGGGCATAAACCAGGACTAAGGGGGCACGACACCACCCTTAGCCAAAAAACTGCTATTTCTAAGAATATTTTGCATATTTTGCAAACTAAACATGCATGTACATGCATGAGTCACACACCCAAGTGTCGGGCCTTATCCCATCTTTATGACAACGTTGGTCTCAAGTCTGTACTCGTCCCGTGAGCCGAGATATGATCAAAAACAGGCCTTAATGGACTTGAACTTTGGCCTAGTTACATGGGGAAAGTAGTTGATTTTGACTTTTGGGTGCAGGGGCACGAGGTGGTACTAAAGGAACACTGTCAATACTTTACATTGGGGTACATGGACATGCATTGCCCGTGTCCCTCTGGTACCTATCTGTGCCAATGTACTTCCCTTATAGAGGCACAAAATGGTACCATAGGAGCACAGTCAATACTTTGCATTAGGGTACATGGGCATGCATTGTCCATGCCCCTCTGGTACCTATCCGTGCCCAAGTACGTCCCTTATAGGGGCACAAAACGGTACCATAGGAGCACCGCCAATACTTTGTAATAGGGTACATGGACATGCATTGTCCGTGCCCCACTGGTACCTATCCATGCCACGTGCACGTGAAGCTACGTAGGACGTAGTACCCCGGACGACATGTCAAGCTCAAAGGTCTGGGTCGATGGAAAAAAATTGACCTCTCGGATCCTTACCAAATTTTACATACTTGTTCGGCTCTGCGTGGTGACCATCTCTCCCAAATTTGGGATCTCAAGGTCAAAAGGGCGCCAAACGGGCACAGAGACCCTCTCGTGACCTTTGCCGTGACCTTTACCGCCTTTTTGCGTAGGAAGGTCGTACAGAGGCAGCAGAGGTATCGTTGCGCTCGGGGTGATCCCCCAGACGACATATGTCAAGCTCAAAGGCCTTGGTCGATGTGAAATTTTTTTACCTCTCGGATCATCACCAAATTTTACACACTTGTTCGGCTTTGCGTGGTGACCATCTCACCCAAATTTGGGATCTCTAGGTCAAAAGGGCGCAAAACGGGCACAGAGACCCCCTCGTGACCTTTGCCCTGACCTTTGCCGCCATTTCGCGTAGGAAGGTCGTACAGATGCAGCAGAGGTATCGTTGCGCTCGGGTTGATCCCCCAGACGACATATGTCAAGCTCAAAGTCCTTGGTCGATGTGAAATTTTTTGACCTCTCGGATCCTCACCAAATTTTACACACTTGTTCGGCTCTGGGTGGTGACCATCTCACCCAAATTTGGGATCTCTAGGTCAAAAGGGCGCAAAACGGGCATAGAGACCCCCTCGTGACCTTTGACGTGACCTTTGCCGCCATTTCGCGTAGGAAGGTCGTACAGATGCAACGGAGGTATCGTTGCGCTCGGGGTGATCCCCCAGACGACATATGTCAAGCTCAAAGGCCTCAGTCGATGTACAATTTTTGGCCTGCTGAATGTCATGTGGGTACTCTCCAGGCACTCAACGGGCAGGGGAACGGTTCACGAGGGCGACTCGGACGTCATCGTGTTCGGCCCATCGTTTCGATCGCAACGAGCCCACCCGTGCCTTCCTAGGCCACTCCTATGGTCCGCAAGACCCCTGAGGTCTCTCTCAGGCTTCGTTTGCGGCCTTCTGCGTCCAGTACATGGAACGGTACCAAGGGGTCACGGAGTGCAATTGGCTCCGGAACTGGGTGTGTAAAGGCTAATTTCCAGCAAACTGTGTTTGGCCTCCAAGGACAGCTTTAGAGCATGCAAAGTAGCTCCCTCTTTCTTGACCTTTTCACTCCTGGACCCCTAGAATCCCCCGAAATTGCACCCTGAGGTCTCTAGGAAAAAGGGTCACAAAACGGCACCAGCGGGTCACCAGCTGTACTTTCAATGAGTGAACCTCGGGCCTTATACTTCGGAGTGCGTTTGGGCCCCGTGATTCGCAGAGGAACCTTCAATCTGGGCAAGCTTGATGCCGTTTGAAAGGTCTTTTTAAGACGAAGCGAATGAGCCCAAGCTCGTCTTGATGACCCTTTCCTCGGCCCCACAATTAACCTGCAAAATTGGAGCTGTAGGCCCATTGACTTACATTGCGTTTATGTCTGTGTTCATCGTGCCGCCACGGGCCAAAGGAATTGACCAGAGTCACAAAACTATAGAAATGTGTAGAAACAGTTGTGTTTGAGAGATCCTGTGAATTTGGTGGTGCTAGGTTAAAGTTAAGGTACCTTAATTAACTTTTGAACAAGCGGAGGCCTATGGACAATTCCCACCCTTTTTTTACACCTTCTGCAGCCCGTATCTCCCTGTAGGAAGCAAGGAACTGGACCAAATTTGCTGGAGATGTAGATCGGGATAGGCCGCATCTACCCAGAAAATTTGGGCTTCCTACATGCACCTTAAAACCCTCAAACGGTCCCGCAAAGGCCGGTCTGGTGTATTTTTGTGAAAAATAGTGTTGCAGAAAAAAATTCTTAACTCAGGACCCCGAAGGCCTAGAGACTCCAGATTTGAATCACATGTACATGGAGTAAGCCCTAAAAGAGTGTGAAAAGTTTGTGCACGTACGTGCACAGGAAGGGGTCCAAATTTACTAAATATGTTCAGAAAATGCAGTTTTTGGGGGCCAAAAGTGTTTAAGTTCCTAACTCGGGGCCGAAAGTGTTTAGGGACCCCAGATTTGAGGTGTCAACATAGGGGGGAGGGCGGAACACATCCATCTTGTCATTTTTTTCATAACTGTTTTTTCATGTTTCCAGCTTATGGTCACGAATGGGTTAAGGTTCGTAATCCAACAGACTCTTTAGCCATGGTCAGCAGACAATCCCAGTTCATTTTTTTTTAGAAAGGTGCTAGGAGGCTGATTTTTGAGTATGTTGTTCTTGGGCTCAAGCCGAACGCGGAAGACTTGGTCCCGTGTACCTCGGACCCCTAGGTCCCCCGTAGCGGCCCCCCAAAGGCTGGAAAAACCCTAAAAATCTAGGGTTGACATTTCTTGAACCGTCAGTCCGATTTCCACCAAACATACATGGATCTTCACGTCTCGGGGCCCTCTTTAACATATGTCAGAGCCAGGGAACTAGGGCCCCTACGGGGCCAACTTTTTTCAGGGGCCTCGTTGAGCAACGGGACCAAGACGGTTGGGTTCGGGGTCTAAAACTATGTGTGCTTATCTATTTTGAAGGTAATATTTGTGTTTCGGGGGTCCCTGGGGCATAGCAATTTGTGGCTCTTGAGAGGGGCAAAGACTGGTACTAAGGGAGCATGGGCAATACATTTTAGCAGGTTACCCCATGCTTGATGGCCATTTTAGGGGGTTAGGTTGAAGTTGGATGGCCTAAACTTTTTGGGTCCTTTCAGACCATTTATATGAAAGTGTCCTGAAAGTTTCAGCTTTGTAGCTACTTCATGGCTAGAGCTAATAGCTTAAAAGTGGTATTTATTAATTTTTAAAGTACCAGGATGTTGATTTTTGAGTTTGTTGTTCTCGGGCCTCCGACGGACGCGTAAGTGTTGACCCCGCTCAGATCGGACCCCGTTTAGGGTGTTAAACTAAGCGGGGTTCACTCCAGAGTCGTCCAAAATACAAGTACCCATTAATCCTAGGGTGAAAGGTGTAGAGACACAAAAATTCACGTGCTAGGTCGGGGCTTCAAGCCGACCACACCCTGCGAGTTTCGTGACTCTACAAATCTGTTTAGTGGGCGCACAAGAAACCCCATTTTTGTCAAATTTCAGGTACCCCTAATTCATAGCGTGAATGGTCGAGTGACACCAAACTCACTGAGCATGGTCAGGGGGTCCAGCTTATCACGACCTGTCAGTTTCAGCCCTTTGCGTGTTTTCTAACAGGAGCTAGGGCCTTCCAAGTTCAAAAGATCAAAAGGTCAAGGAAAATGAGTATGGACCCCAAACTCACTAAGCGTGGTCAGGGGGCCCAGCTGATCAGGACCTGTCAGTTTCAGCCCTTAGCGAGGTTCCTAAGGGTAGCTAGAGGCCTTTAAAATGAAATTAACACTAATTTGACTAAGGCTGCGCTTTTTTGCGCAAGGGAACTTGGCTTCCAAATCCCCCGGTCCCTTTCAGTGGGCTATATAATGTCGATTCACATGCTAATGACCCTGCTAATGACCCATTAATTCTACACCTACACCCCCCCACCCCCTACCCCTCAGTCCAAAATCCTTGGACCCAGTGCAAGCCTTGTATAACACATAAGCATTTATCGCTGCCAGGTCAAGCATGTTGTAGAACACGGCAATGGGCCGCACCGTATATAAATGTGCAATCTGGTCCATTATACCGGTATGTCAGTTGACCTCAGGTCATGTGACCTGTGTTGGTCCGTCAGTTTACCTCAGGTCATGTGACCTGAGTTGGTCCGTCAGTTGACTTCATGTCGTGTGACCTGTGTTGTTTTGTCAGTTGACCTCAGGTCATGTGACCAGTGTTGGTCCGTCACTTGACCTCAGGTCATGTGACCTGTGTCGGTCCGTCAGTTGACCTCAGGTCATATGACCTATGTCGGTCCATCAGTTGACCTCAGGTCATGTGACCAGTGTTGGTCCGTCACTTGACCTCAGGTCATGTGACCTGTGTCGGTCCGTCAGTTGACCTCAGGTCATGTGACCTATGTCGGTCCATCAGTTGACCTCAGGTCATGTGACCAGTGTCGGTCCGTCAGTTGACTTCATGTCGTGTGACCTGTGTCATTTTGTCAGTTGACCTCAGGTCATGTGACCTGTGTTGGTCCGTCACTTGACTTCAGGTCATGTGACCTGTGTCGGTCCGTCAGTTGACCTCATGTCATGTGACCTGTCTGTCAGTTGACTTAATGTCGTGTGACCTATGTTGGTCTGTCACTTGACCTCAGGTCATGTGACCTGTGTTGGTCCGTTAGTTGACCTCATGTCATGTGACCTGTGTCGGTCCGTCAGTTGACCTTAGGTCATGTGACCTGTGTCGATCCATCAGTTGATCTCAGGTCATGTGACCTGTGTCGGTCCGTCAGTTGACCTCATGTCGTGTGACGAGTGTCGGTCCGTCAGTTGACTTCATGTCATGTGACCTGTGTCATTTTGTCAGTTGACCTCAGGTCATGTGACCAATGTTGGTCCGTCACTTGACTTCAGGTCATGTGACCTGTGTCGGTCCATCAGTTGACCTCATGTCATGTGACCTGTCTGTCAGTTGACTTCATGTCGTGTGACCTGTGTTGGTCCGTCACTTGACCTCAGGTCATGTGACCGGTGTTGGTCCGTTAGTTGACCTCACGACATGTGACCTGTGTTGGTCCGTCAGTTGACCTCATGCCATGTGACCTATGTCGGTACGTCAATTGACCTCATGTTGTGTGACCTATGTCGTTTTGTCAGTTGACCTCAGGTCATGTGATCTGTGTTGGTCTGTCAGTTGACTTCATGTCATGTGACCTGTGTCGGTCCGTCAGTAGACCTCAGGTCATGTGACCTGTGTCGTTGTGTCAGTTGACCTTAGGTCATGTGACCTGTGTTGGTACGTCAGTTGACCTCATGCTGTGTGACCAGTGTCGTTGTGTCAGTTGACCTCAGGTCATGTGACCTGTGTCGGTCTGTCAGTTGACTTCATCTCATGTGACCTGTGTCGTTTTGTCAGTTGACCTCAGGTCATGTGACCTGTGTTGGTCCGTCACTTTACCTCAGGTCATGTGACCTATGTCGGTCCATCAGTTGACCTCATGCCATGTGACCTATGTCGGTACGTCAATTGACATCAAGTTGTGTGACCTGTGTCGTTTTGTCAGTTGACCTCAGGTCATGTGACCTGTGTTGGTCCGTCAGTTGACTTCATGTCATGTGACCTGTGTCGTGTCAGTTGACCTCAGGTCATGTGACCTGTGTTGGTCCATCACATGACCTCAGGTCATGTGACCTGTGTCGGTCCGTCACTTGACTTCAGGTCATGTGACCTGTGTCGGTCCGTCAGTTGACCTCATGTCATGTGACCTGTCTGTCAGTTGACTTCATGTCGTGTGACCTGTGTTGGTCCGTCACTTGACCTCAGGTCATGTGACCTGTGTTGGTCCGTTAGTTGACCTCAGGTCATGTGACCTATGTCGGTCCGTCAGTTGACTTCATGTCATGTGACCTGTGTCGGTCCGTCAGGTGACGGACAACAATAGGTCAAGCATGTTGTAGAACACAGCAATGGGCCACCTGCATGTGTCAGAACGCACCGTATATACATGTGCCAAGGACAAGGAGAGAGACAGTACTTGTAAGCAAAATAATTTATTTGACAGAACATCAGGGTTATAGGATAATCAGCACAGCAGAATAAGACAATTGTATGCATAAACTTGTTCTGGAGCAGACAAAGCTTTCCGTTCAGTGGATGTCCCAAAATGTTCAACTGTGAGATAACTTCAGGGTCTGTTATGTGTGAATTGGTCAGGGCCTCTCTAAGGGGGGAAGTGCAACTTACTTACCTGGTGGAAACATTGGAATGCAGTCTGGTGTGGTGGGGGTGTCTGAGTTGTGAGCACGCATATTTATAACAAAAGGCAGTTAATGGCCTACTAATGGTTGAAGAGAAGGAGGGGGTTTGTCCTCAGGATCTTGAAAATTCAGTCATCCTAGTGTTAAAT
>JBBPBX010007275.1:0-32668 GCA_038048925.1 Garcialebias charrua | reverse complement strand
AAAGGGGGGATCAGAGTCAACTCAGACTGTCTGAAAGCCCTGCAGCCATGGAGAAACGCTACTGCACTCAGCAGGGGTGTTCCACTGGGCAGAGTGTTATCTCGGGCTCTAGTGACGACAGACGCCTCAAAGTCTGGGTGGGAGGGGTCTTTGCCGGAACCAACACGCAAGAGGTGTGTGGTCCCAGCAGGAGGCTCACCTCCACACCAACCAGCTGGAGCTGATGGCTATGTTCCTGTCACTGAAGCACTTCTACAGGAAGGGTCTGATCACACATCAACATGTTCTGATAAGATCGGTCAACAAGTGCGCAATCACGCACGTCAACAGAGAAGGGGGGACTCGATCCCCACCCCTCCTACTGTTGACCCAGAAACTTTTGAAATGCTACAGCTCACAGGTGTTGTCACTCAGAGCAACGCACCTGCCGGGGAAGCTGAACTACGGGGCAGACGCTCTCTCAAGAGGCACATCCCTCCCCTCGGAGTGGCTTCTTCACCTATGTATCGTGGACCAGATATGGACACAATACGGGAAAGCAGATGTCGATCTCTTCGCGTCCAAGGACAACACCTACCTTGCTATGTTTCACTCCATACTGGACGTGAACGCACCACTGGAACTTGACACGTTTGCGCACGATTGGCCAGCAACAAGGCTTTATTATGCATTCCCACCTGTCGCTTTGATTCAGGCAACACTGGAGCGTGTACGCAAGGGAACCCTCTCATTGATTCTGGTTGCTCCAAAGTGGCCAAAGAAGGCCTGGTTTGCATAAGGGATTTCACTACTAGCAGGAACACCATGGCAGCTGCCTGCACACAGACCTCCTGACACAGGCTCATGGGCAGGTATGGCACCCTTGCCCGGGCCTCTGGGAACTATGGGTCTGGCCCCTGAAAGGAACCGTCTGTTAGCATCTGGCCTGCCCATTAGTGTGATAAACACGATACATAGCGCTTGTGCAGATCCAACACAAACTCTTTATGTACAAAAATGGCGTGTTTTTGAGATCTTGTGTATTGTCTGCCCCGTGGTTCACAACGGAGCGGGGGCTGGAGCACGTGACCCCCCCTCACCTGTCTCTGTGAGGAGTATGGGGGTTGCTTGCAAACACCTCTGTGCCTGTCCGAAACAGACTGAACAGAGGTACCCTACTGGGGCTTATTGATTAGGCTCACACCCCGTGAGCCTTGAGGGAGGGGGGGATGACCCACTCCCTTTATATCGGCTGGCAGGCCAGAGGGACCCATTCTGCTGAAGTTATTATGTTTTTTTTTGAGTCAATAAAACAGAGACGGGTTGTTTTTTTAGCTTTATTCATGCTTACATGTAACAACATATCTGACTTTTTGTCACTCACAGCAGGAAAAACATGATTTGTGCATGCAACAGAGTTACCAGCTTTTTGTACCGTGCTACAAATAAAGTCTGGACATGAAAAGATCATTCCCCGTACCACGTGGTCGGGTGATCATGTAAAATCAAGACGTCGACCTGGTTCATCAGGCACGCTTTTGTCTGGTGTCCCGGTTCGCCGAGGAGGCCCTGTCTGACCGCCTTGTGGGGGACAAACCTGTTTTTGCTCCATGCGTGTTCGGTCCGAGGTTGGCTCGGCGGTGGACATTGCCGGTGCTCGGCCTCGTACCCCGGTCGCTTTTGCGGTGGGGCATGTGTTGCTGAGTGGTGACGAGGTTGCGCAGGTCTACCCCCAACAAGGTTCTCTTGGGAATGCCCACCTGTAGAGCTTCAGCCTGTTTGCGTCTCTGGTCCAGCTTGGTCTGAATTTGATCCAGAGCTTTCCGCCGGTTCTATCGAGTGGTGGAGAAAAGGTACCTTTTGTCCCTCGGGGAGGTCAGTTAAGGTCATCCACAGATGGCGTATCGCGATGACCAATTCAGCCATGCCTCTGCCTTGAGCAACAGCAACTGTTCCTATCATGCGGAGCACAAAGTATGTTGCCCTGCAGGCTTCATCCAGCAAGTCAGCGGCAGCTTGTTTGTCCGTCGTTACCTGGAGCTGCTGCAGTTTTTCAGTCAGGTAAGCTTGCATCAACGCGGACGCATTAATCGCTCGCAACGCAAGTCCCTGAGCTCTGTAACATTTCTCGAGCAGAGAAGCTGAAGCTCGACAAGCTTTGCTGGGGAGAGTTGGTTTTGTCCCTGATTACTTTGGAGCCAGGTGAGACGCCAATGTGTCCTCAATTTGAGGCACGTTGGCTATACATAGTTCCCATGTGACGTCACATCCGTCTTACTTCCGAGTGGACCCTCATTTTGAAAGTCAGAACAGGGGACAGCGTGGTTTAATGGATGTTCATTTTTCACGTTTTTTTGTGTTAATTTCTAATTAATTGCAATGGTTACTTCGTGTTGTGTCAGTGGGTGTTCCAGTCGGGTAGACGTTTGGGCAACGCGCAGGTTTCAGTTAATCAAAAAAAAAGTAACGTGAAGGATTTATCTCATCGGAGAAGCTGGACTGCAGCCCCTCCTCGGTCTGAGTCTGGCTTGGATCTGCTCTGGAAGACGTCGTCCTTTTGGCCGGTAAACAAAATATTCTACATAAATCATTTTGTGAAACTATGTCAGAACAATGTTAGAGTACAACTGTCTGTGTGTTAGAGCTGGTTTTTTTTTTTCATTATTTAGCAAACCGTCTTGCATGCTGTTAGCTTAGCATCTCGCTAACGCGACAATGGCCTCCTCTGCTCCTCACGGTCCACCAGACCGTCCCAGTTGGAGAAGGAGGACGGGAGCCAAGTCGTGCGGGCGACGCGTCGGTCCCATGGGACGTGCCTCCGCGGCCGCCTTAGCGGCCGCGACGGATGCACGCCGTCCGACCTGAGCTCCCGCGAGCCACGCTCCAGATGCTAACAACATGCTAACTTCCAACACGGTAAGACTCAAAAGTGCTGGTTCTGGTCCGTGTTCAGCTTGGACTGTTTGTTGGCTGTGTGTTATTTTAGTTAAACCTTTTTTTAGCTGGTTAGATCTGATTGAGACAGTTTACACATCTTTTTTGGATTTAAAGCTGTGAAGCCGGTGTGCTGTGAAGCCGGTGTGCGCTCGCTCCTTGTAGTAATTAAATAATTAATGATATCGGAGTAACTACTTTGTGACAAGTTGTCTGATTCGTCTGCCATGATTTCTTTCTCAAACTCATTTAACTCGACCACTGCCAGTTTGCTCTTGTTCCTTGGTGAAGCTGTGGTAGCTCGTGTTTTTGTCCGTATAATTTGCTCTGCTCGTTCGCCATCTTGCCTTCTTCTGCCTTCAGATGTGGTGCGAAAACCGGTTTGCGCAATACTGGGGGCATGTCTGGGAACTATGTATTCCCACCCCATCCGTCCCGTCCACGTCGAGAAATTGCGCGAGTGGTAACAGCATGGGAGCCCGGGGCTGAGCCCAGATGCGAATCAATTCTGTGAGGAAGTCCGAGAACACGGGCATCCTTTGCCTTGTGGCGGCTTGCTGCTTTGAGTAAAAATAATTTCCTGCCAGCCTTGTGACCTGTTGACGAGGCGGGGGTTCCGGCCATGGGATCCTTAGCGCGTCCGTTGCTCTGTGACACAGGTCGAACAGAGCAGGGATGGAAAAGTCAGTCTCTGGGAGCACAGGTACCGGGGTACGGGAGAGATCTTCTCCCCGTTCTCGAATTCGACGTCAGCGTCCTCCGCGGCAAATTCACCTGGGACTGAAATCGAGATCTCGTCCTCGTTCATCATGCCTTGAGTGTCGACTTTGACTGTTAAGTCCACCTTGGGAGCCAGCACGTCAGGGCTGTCACCCCATTCGACTCGTGTGCTATCGTCCAGAGCCATGTTCTCGAGCTCTGGCGTGGGAGTGAGGGGCTCGGTGGTGTCTGGGTCCGTTGGCGCTGCAGCGGCGTCCATGGCCTTGGCGACGAAGTCCGCCCGGTGCCTCCTCACCGCCTCCAGCATCTGGCTGCAGTGTGGGCAAGAGTCGGGCACATCCAGCGCCATTTTTGCGGGTAACATCCCCAAGCAGATAGGACAGGCCTCGTGGGTGTCCGTCGCTGCGAGGGAGAAACTGCATCTGCTAGGACAGGCGTGCGAGGTTGGGCTCGCCGTCCTGCTGGTTTTCCTTGGAAGTCTTTTCTTTCACTTTCCTTTCTTTGGAGGCATGTCCGAGAAAAGTCGAGCAAGTCCTTCAAGAATCCTTTCTGTTGTATTTTGAGATGTTTCCTCTGTCGCGTCGCTTTCGCTGGCTAGCCCGCTACAAGTTAGCAGGGGTAGCGGTTGTTCACGCAGTTAGCGCCGTCGAACGAATTAGTCTGTGGAGAGAGGAGAAGAAAAAACTTCGAGGTTAAAAGAAAATGTGCCGGACTAGCTTTCGCTAGCCCAGCAGGAATAATTCTCCGTACGTTCTGTGTAGGGAGCAAGCTCACCTCTGGTTGAGCGATGAAGCAACAGAGAAGTCCCGCGAAGAGAGGTAGTTCAGGTTTAAGCGAGGTGAAGGACAAAAAGAGAAAGTTGGATGGGCGTCAGCGGCTTAAGTACCCAGAGGGCAGGGCCTCTGGCGCTACGCTGACACCCTTGCCGTAAAGGCGTGAATGTATTCCTTCAGGTAATCATGCAGGGGCGCAATTCCCATAGCATATGTTGCACCGAGAGACATGACTGAAAGGGAACTATTTCTATTCTTTGATTTTGTTCTAATACAAATATAATCAAAGCAATCACCTATGTTATTCATGAGCAATGTTGTATCTTTACAATATGTCTTATGATCACATATGTTATATGCTAGTTTATTCTGCACCAACGATGGTGTTTAAGAACTGTGTGAAAGGTGAAGGGCTGGGTCGGAGTGGCCGGCAGTTTTGTTTAGAAATGGAGAAGACAGTTAATCCGTTGTTTTCATGAGAATGACTCCAGCACTCTCTGTCTCCTCTAAACAATTTCTTTCTGTTTCTGACTTTCACCTTGAATCCTAATAACGTTAAAGTGAACTCGTTGACGTGTCTCTGCACTCCCTTCTCCTGATCTGACCAATCAGAAGACTGAATTTTCTGGTTTCAACACTTTAGAAAAAGCATTTGCTTCCGTGAACGTTTCAGAGTTGGAATGGACAGAGGCCAAAACGCTCTCTGTCTTGATAGCTGATTAGGTTTGGTCAAGAGCCAAAGACTGACTTATCAGCTAGAACTTATGGATGACTCCATGAAGTTCACAGAGAAAAAGCTCTTTAGTTCTTAAGAACTTTCTCGAGGAACGCTTTATTTTGAAACTAACCAGTATGTGTTACTGTCTCTGACGGAGAAAGCAGGCGTCACGACATGAAGAATCCATGAACACACCGAGGTACAACCAGACTTCATGGGCCCAGAACCTATGAAGCTCAGATTGCTTCTGCAACTCTACCAACAGAGACGAACGTCTAACAGGTACAGAGTTGATGATGTTTACTGGACGTGCTATGGAATCGAGCTGGTTTTCGTATGGAGAAGTGTCAATTTCTGGTTTAAACTCAAAATAGATAACTTCCTCTTAAATCTCCCCAACCTCTCCCTATTCCTCTTAAACCTATCCTTTATTTCATTCGTATCTGGTAACTACATTTTTAAGCTAAAGAACCTTCAGATTAAGTATTATTTTCATCATTACTTATGTCTGTTGTTGCAATTTAAATGTGCTGACGTGTTAAATTGCAAGAAAGTGAAATCAGTCAATCAAGTGTAGTGCTGTTAATTTTAGTTGATTTATTTTAAATAAAAGGTAGTGTCTTTTGGCATACCAACTAAAATAAACGTCTCATTGTCACTTAATGGCTTTATGGTTTATTTGTCCATCATAAATGATCACAGAAATATTGGGTAAACCTGAAAAAGAAAAGAATCTGTGAAATACTATTCAATCTGAATAAGTAAGTAATTAAGGTAAAGAGTATCAGTTTAATACTGACCCCCCAATATTTTTACATCTGATGGCTCGTAACGGTTTCTGGAAGATTTAAAATTAATATTTCTGAGCTCGTAAAACATGTTTGCATAGTTATCCAATTTTTGACTCTGAAGGTGATAATTTTGGCTGAATGTTCTAGACATAGCAGAAGTGCGTGTACTTGAAGCTGAAATTGTTTTTGTTCAACTTTTTAAACACTACAAGTAGTTTTGGTGGGTATTTTTCACGTTGTGTGAGAAATGTCTGCTGGTTCTGATAAAGACCCGGTCCAGATAACGTATCCACAAGCTAGGGCGATCTCATCGCAAAATGACCAGAGTCATTTTTAGAAGCTAATTTTACTTTGCAAGATTGCTGTTATGCTAGTATTTTTACATTTTAGAGCAGGTCAAAGAAGCATATTACTGTTAGAACGTTGTCGGATGGGTTCTGTTCAGACCCGAGTTCTGCTCCATTAAAAAAATTGGACCGGAACCGACCTTGAAGCAGCTCAGAGAGAGTCCGTGTTGTTTTAAACAGTTGAAGTGCTGTGTTACAAAGCGTAGCTAAGTTGTCCCTTTTTAAATGCGCTTGCCACATATTTCAGAATTTTTGAACGGTATTTCAAAGCGTTTAGGAGCTGTGAAGAGTCCATAAAGTTGTGTTCTGTTGTGCTAAGCTAACGTAACATCGACGTATCACACACGTCTGTTTATAAGCTGTGATTGGATTAAATGAGAGCTGTGATCTTTCAGTCACTCTCGTATCTGTAAAGCGAGCGCTGATTCGCTGAAATGGGGACGCACGCCGTTGCGACCATCCCACTTTTGTCGTCATTTCCGGCACTGCATTGGGTCGAAGGAAATAAGACTACATTAACTAGAAATACTTGGGGAAAGAACTACAAGCGCTGTGATTGGTTGGTTGACATCACGTATTTGTGTAGCGAGCTCCGCCTCGCTGGAAGCTGGTGACATGCTACGCACGCTGCATTGGCCCGTCCCGTTCTATCATCAGACTACGTGACCCCAACACAAGACAAACAGAGATTTTTCTTTGATGTTTAAAAATTACAGAACCTGTCTCAACAGGTTTAATAACATCGAGTCTGTCTCTGACAAGAACCTGATTCGAGCGATTATCACATACAGGCTCCAGCTCTTTCCAATGTTGATATTTTTACCGAATTGTTAGATGCTACACGCAAGCTAACGGCTAAGCTACGGCTAAGCTAACGGGAGTCAACAGCGCCGCTATAGCGGCCATGAAGAGTAATTACGGTCACCTCGTGATAACATTAAGACTTGAACCTGCCACCTGTTGGTTTAAAGACGTTTAACAGATGAGTTCTCTCAAAAACATAAAATGTCAGCATTTTTATGGTGAAATACCATCTTTAAAATTGTTCTGTGCACAAACAAAAAACTACTGTTTATTTTAAATACAGATTTTAGAATAACAGAGGTACAGACAAACATTTTTGCTTATTTTAAATACTGAAGAGATTTAAAATAACATTAAAAAAACATCTTCTATTTGATTTTCACATTAAATAAAAATAAAAATAAATGATGGAGAGCGGAGCACTCCCACATTAAGCTCTTCACCTCTGCAATTTAAACAGAATTGGTGTACAAATCTGTACATTTTTAGTTAAAAATTGCATTTTTAATGTTATTCTGTGTACAATTAATTACTCCAGTTTATTTTAAATAAGGAAATATTTAAAATAACAAACTACAAGTATCTTTCATTAATTTGGAGAGAATTTCAAAACAAAGATGGGAGATGGAAAATATGATGAAGCTTTAGAGCTGCTCACATCAAAGCTTGAAGTATTAAGGCAGAAGCACATTCGAAGAAGAGAATAATTTCACCAAGAAAACCTTGAGTTACAACGTGCAATAAGAGAATCAAAAATAAAATGGTATGCTGTAAATGTTTGTGAAGCTCACAGACAAAGCAATGACCCGATTTGGTACAAACGAAACCCAGTCGAAAAGGTCAAATCCCACTCGCTGGAGCTGGAAGGGACAAGTTCATCAACTCCCTCTCCCAAAATAAACAAGAAGAAACATATTTTTCAAACTAACAAACCACGAAATGTTGATGCCGGCTGGAACAGAGACCCAATATGGTTTAAAACAGTGTTTTTCAACCACTGTGCTGCAGCACACTAGTGTGCCGCGAGTGATCGTCAGGTGTGCCATGGAAATTATCAAAAAAAACAGCCTCATACTGAACACTCACGCTGACCCCCCCCTCCCCCCACCACCACACACACAAACGCGCACTCACGTTTCTGTCACCCTCCTCACGGACGAAAAAAAAACTGAACGCAGCTGAAATGTTTCTCTCCCCTCTGTCCGGGCGCGCGTTTTGTCTCCCCCACACACACACACACACTTAGCGCACGGCTCAAGTTTGCCTGCCTCACCTGCGCGGCTTTAATTGTGTCTCTCCTCTGCTCTCCTCTTAAACTGTGCGTGGCTTTCGGATTTGTCTCTATCTGCCAGTTTAAGCGCTATGCTACTCAGTACGTGTCTGTTCTTCTATCCCCCCCGTCCCCCCCTTCTCCAACCTTTTTAAATTTAAGACCACATTTTTGTGGTACTGTTCAGGTGTATTTTTGAAGACATGTTAAGTGCAATTTGAAATAAGAAATATAAATATGATTAAAATACATTTTTGTGTTTATTTCAAATAACCGATTCAAATCCCGGTCCGGGGGCCAGTGGCGGAGCTAGACTTTTATTGTTGGGGAGGGGGGCGAGGGAGGGGGAAGGCTATCGTAAGGGGTCCACTTACAGTGGTAAAAATGGACTTGTCCCAACATTTTTGGGATTTGTTGATACTATGAAATTTCGAAACAACATATTTTTCCCTTAAAATGATACATTCTCTCAGTTTAAACTTTTGATCTGTGATCTAAATATTTTTAAGTTTAGAAATCAAGTATTTTTATTTATTTATTTATTATTTATTTATTTACATTTTATTCATTTCATTAAGTCAGAGTCAGAGTCAGAGTCAGAGAGAATTTATTGTCATTTGCACCGCATGTAGTACATGTGTTGAAAACGAGATTATGTACACAAACATCGCCGAGTCACGGTTCCGCCGTCAGTAGAAGCGGACCTAGTGTACTGGGGGAATCCCAGGATCTTAGCAGAAGGGGTTCCCCTAGGGAAAGTGACGTCTTTTCAAATGATATTTACGGATGCGTCTCTCTCCGGCTGGGGAGGGACTTACCTGTCTCAGTCGGTGAAAGGGGCGTGGCCGCCAGGCACGTCCCTTCACATAAACGTCTTGGAGCTTTTAACGGTGCACAAGGTTCTCAAACACTTTGTCCACGAGGTCAAGGGTCAGGATGTGCTTGTTCACACAGACAACAGAGCGGCAGCTGCTTACATCAACCGACAGGGCGGAGTAAGGTCAGCTCAGCTCCTGAACACAGCCAGGGAGCTGCTCTGTTGGGCCCACACACATCTGAAATCACTGAGGGCAATTTACATTCCAGGTGTGCTGAACACAGGGGCAGACATTATGTCCCGCGGCGGGCCGTTGGACAGAGATTGGACTCTCCACCCGGACCTAGCCTCCCAAATTTGGAGCAGGTTCGGGAGAGCAGAGGTGGACTTAATGGCCACCAGGGAAAACGCTCAGTGTCCCCTGTTCTACTCGTTAAGTCCTCGAGACAATCCCCCGTTGGGGGTGAATGCGTTTGCCCACAGACCGTGGCCTCAAACACTAATTTATGCTTTTCCTCCAGTTCCTCTACTATCAGCGCTGCTGGAGAGAGTGAAGGAGGAGAAGTTACCAATGATCCTGATTGCACCGGAGCGCCTGAACGCACCATGGTTCCCGGCGCTTCAGCAGCTGACAGTCAGATCATGGAGACTCCCCTGGAGAGACGACGCTCTCCTACAGGCGGGGGGAGCAATAAAGAGTTTCCCAGTGATAGGTCAACATCTTCTGGTTTGGTTGCTGAACGTGAGCGTTTAGAAAACCTTGGGTTTTCTAAAGACGTTATATGCACCATCCAGGGAGCAAGAGCAGTGTCCACTACGGCTGTTTACGCATCCAAATGGGCTGCTTTTCAGCGGTGGTGCCTGGAGAATCAATTGGATCCATCCTCATGTCCTCTGGTCTCCATTCTGTCATATTTACAGCTACTGCTGGACAGGAATTTGGCCTTCAGCACAGTTAAACTCTATGCTGCGGCAATATCTTCCTGCCACGAGGGGTTTAATGATAAAACTGTGTTTAGTCATCTCCTAGTGAAGCGTTTCCTGAAAGGTGCCAGACGGTTAAGACCAGTCTCACGCACCTTGGCTCCACAATGGGATTTGGTTACTGTATTGAATTCATTAACTGAAGATCCATTCGAGCCATTGGATCAGATCCCGTTAAAGTTTTTATCCTTTAAAACGGCTCTGTTGTTAGCCCTAACATCAGCTAAGAGGGTAAGCGACTTGACAGGCCTGTCTGTTTCTCCCTCCTTTTTCAAGATTCAAGGGGATGGGAGCTCAGCTGAGCTTAGGCCGAACCCTGCTTTTATCCCTAAAAGCATCACGAGTTCATTTAAATCCAGAATCATTACTCTGGACGGCTTTTGTCTTCCCCCTCACACCCGTGCAGAGGAAGAACGTCTTCATTTGCTTTGCCCAGTACGAGCACTAAAGTGTTATGTGGCTCGCACTGCCGCAATACGTAAATCGGATAAGCTTTTTGTTCATTTTAGAGGTCAGTCTCTAGGTCAACCTCTGACTTCTCAGCGGCTGTCACACTGGTTGTGTGAAGCTATTGCTCAGGCCTACAGCTCTGCGGGTCTCGAGCCTCCTGAGGGAATTAAAGCTCATTCTACGAGAGGAATCGCAGCTTCCACAGCCCTGTACAGAGGTGTTTCTGTGCAGGATATCTGCTTGGCGGCCTCCTGGTCGTCAGCCTCTCCTTTCATCCGTTTTTACTTACGAGATGTTTCCAGCTCTTCTCTGACTCATTCTGTTCTCAGGGTTGCTGCAGATTAATTGTTTCATCTTCAATAAAAGTTTTATTAAGATGACACAGTGGTTTCTGTCTTTATTGACTCAAACTATGAATATACGGTTATTCATGGCCGTCAAATAGGAAGGTTGTCTCACCTGCTGCACCTGGTGTTCTCAACTGATGGTGCATTTTTCATAATTATTGTGGTATTGGCGACTCACAGAGTGTGTTATGGTTCCAATTAGACCCAGTGAGGCATGGACCATATCATGCTCCGCCTTTAACCCAATAGGCGTGGTTAAAGGGCGGAGCTACACGAAATAGAACGTTGGTTACGTATTGTAACCCCAGATTCTATGAGTGTAGCATAGCCCTTTAACCCTGGGCCTCCCTGGCTCTTTTTTGGCAGAAGAAAAATATTGCCTTTTGGGAGCAGAACTATAGTCCACCTTGAACTTATAGTGGACATAGGTGGGGCCCATAGCAGGTGGGCGTGGACTAAAAGGTCTTCAATGTTGGCGCGAAGCGCAGGGACACACCTGGGAACCACACTTGATTAAAATCAAGTAACAACTAAAAAAATAAAAAAAACATACATTCAAAATAAAATGAATGACTATATATTTAATATAGGCGGATACAGAGTATCTTTGTTTACAAATTTGGTTGGTGGTGTGTCTCGTGATTTTTTCAATGAAAACACTGTGCCTTGGCTCAAAAAAGGTTGAAAAACACTGGTTTAAAAGGAGGAGCCTTGCTCCTGTCCCTGCACCTCGGACAAAACAGTCCGAGATACAGTAAGCAAAAAAAACACAAACGGTAGGTGTCCGCTCTTTAAGTGACCCCCTGTGGTTTACACCGAGCAAAGGCCCTGTCCTTGCAACTTGGACGAGACAGTCCGGGACAAGCAAAAGGTCACAAAAGTTCCAGAAAAAAGGCACCATACCTCTAAGCTCTGATGAGATAGTGGACATAAGTTGGTTGTTTGAAAACTTGAATGTTACTGAGGATGACCACCCTGGTACATTGAGTGACGTTGTCTTTGATAACTCAGAGCACATGAATAACTCCGAGCACAATGTTGATGACAAAGACAGCAAACAAATTGCTGATAGTCTACAACAGGGGTGTCAAAGTCAAATACACCAAGGGCCAAAATAACAAATTTGCTACAAGCCAAGGGCCGGACTGGTTCAATGTTTATTAAAACATATTGAAATGATCTCACATAGCTTGTTGAACCAAGACCTAACAGACTGTCTATTATTTAAGGATTGAATTAATAAAACAATATTTTCTTATGGAACTTCAAGTGAAAACATTTTTCTACAGGCAAACAGCAAAAAATTAAATTGTTTTTAAAAACAAAATATGTTTCTTAATAACAAGATAAATGAATAAATAAAAGTGCATGCATTATAAACTGAAAATGCATTATTGTGCAGCTCTATGATCCTACTGATCACCGCTTTCAAATAGGAAAATAAGAAAATAAATCAAATCAGTTGTATTCTTTCTCATGGCTCTGTCCCCGAGTCCATTCAACTGAAAAATAAATATAAATAAATAAAATACAATAAAATAAAATACAAAACTCTATGGCACACAGCCAAAACAATACTTCCATCAAAGAAAAATCACGTCATGTACCGGTAGTAACAAATGTAAAAATTTAAAACTGAATTGAAAACTGAAAATTTGTTACAGCTCTGATGCTCACTTATCTGAGGCTGTGCTCGATACTTGGAGGTGTCTCATCTTTTGTACAAGTTCATCAATGTTTGGGGTTAGGCTCTGAGCTGAGGAAATCCTCAGGATTGACTGAAGGTGATTATCAGTAAGACGACTCCTGTGTGATGTTTTGTTTAGCTTCATCAAAGAGAACAGTTGTTCACACAGGTATGTGCTGCCAAACATCGAGAGCGTCCGAGCAGCTTGGATGCGCAACTGGGGCATTGTGTCAGGGATAAAACGTGCAAACTCAGCAGCACCCACTCTTTCATATTTGTTCTTCAGTGTGTCATTGCACTGGAGCTCAATCAACTCCATTTGTAGATTTGGTGGTGCGCTTTCTACATCAACTGCTTTTTTGGGCTTCAAAGTCAGCAAATCGGCGTTGGAAGTCGGCGGCAAGTGACTTGAGTTTATCAGCAAACTGTGCACTCGGGAACACAGCGGTAGAGAGCTTCTCTTTCATTGTCTGGCAGCTGGAAAAGTGGCTTAAGTTTTCTTTCTGCATCTGCGTCTCCCACAGACTCAGCTTGGTTTTAAAGGCCTTCACTGTACTGTACATATCAGAGATGACACGTCCCCGTCCCTGCAGCTGCAGATTCATCACATTCAGATGGCTCGTGATGTCACAGAGAAACGCATTTCACACAGGAAAGTTTCATCTCGGAGCTCTGTTGTGTCTTTCCCCTTGCTTTCCATGAACAGACAAATCTCCTCACGCAGCTCGAAACATCTTTGCAGCACCTTTCCCTGGCTTAGCCATCACACCTCTGTGTGATACGGTAAGTCACCATACTCTGCATTTAACAATCCGTGTATGGTTCGTTCTTTCGTTATTCCGTTTCAAAATAAAAACCAAATAACCGAACAAGCTTTGGTTATTTGGTAATTTCGTTTTAAAACGAAATTACAAAAACGGTTTTTAAACGGTTTTTTCGTTATTTCGTTTTTAAAACGAAATTAGAAAAACAGAAATTGCAAATATAAAAAAAGGGTGCGATTTGGTTTTTGCGTAAGTACAGTTGTTCTTTTAATTTGTAGCGATACCGGAAATGACGTACCGGAAGTCGCCAAAGAATAACAGCGGAGAAGAAAGACGGCATAAAAACAAACCATTCCTAAATAATAGGCAATGGCTGCACTTGAACCGTTTTCTGAATTGATTATCGAACTGTTTGAGAGAGGAAAACCACACTCTGAAATCAGTAATGTTTTGCGTCGCCATGGAGCTCCACATTACTCGGTAATGAGTGTCAGAAGGTTTTGTAAGGAGCACAACTTGTAAAGACACAACAACGTGTTGGACGCTGATTTGGAACGTTCTGTACTTTCTTCAGTTTACCAAGTATGTATCAAAGTTTATGGACAATATACTGCGATAAAATGAGCGAAACTTGTAAATACAAGCTAGCTGACGTTAGCTTTCTCTAGGAATTGTGTGTAAACATGGTGCGTTACAGTAATGGACCAGCAGGGGTCCTCTTGCAGGCCAAAAAATATATAAAATAATGAGAGAGGCATAATTATTAGACATTTACATTTATCTCGTACCTATTACCTTCACGTACCTATAATACATCCAGAATAAATATGTCATAGTTTTAATTTAGATTTTGGGGTAAACAGCAATTCAAAGTACTTCAAAATGCTAATTTCAGTTTGCTTATCTATAACTTCTATTGAAAATGTTACACACGTACATACATACACACACACACACACACACACACATATATATGACCTCTATTCAAAATTCATATTTCATGTCCAGTGTTACAAAGAAGAAGTTAATATTTATTTGTTTGATGGCTGTTACTATTTTTTCCTGAAAAGGTGTTTATATATACAGTATATATATATACAGTATATATATATACAGTATATATATATATATATATATATATATATATATATATATATATATATATATATATATATATATATATATATATATATATATATACATCTCGATCGTAAGCACCTTTTCAGGAAAAAATAGTAACAGCCATCAAACAAATAAATATTAACTTCTTCTTTGTAACACTGAACATGAAATATGAATTTTGAATAGAGGTCATAGAAAAGCAAACTGAAAGAGGCACTTTGACTTGCTCTTTTATACAAAATCTAAAACTGTGACATATTTATTCTTGATATATTATAGGTATGTGAAAGTAATAAGTATGGCATAATTGTATATTGTTTATAAATATGAATCTCATTTTCTCTCATTGTTTCTTGACTGCAGGGGCACTTTCTGTTTCTCTTATTGTAATGCACCATGTATGAGCCACACAAATCTTTAAGAGAGAGCTAATGTTGACTGGTTTGACCGCAGTACATCAGATAACATTTTACATTTGTGTGTGTGTTTGACAGGACCATCCTACGGACGGAAATTTATGACGGGATACTTGTCATCTATTGGGATACATGCTGGAGAAACCAGAGTCGGTAGGGTCTTAAGAGAGGTGCACCAGCCTTACCATCAGTTGTGACAACATGTGAGTGAATCTGGCAATTATATATTAAACAGTGTAACAACTCAAACACTGCTTTTTATAATAGATTTAAAAAAACATGTATCCACTTCACAGGAACAAACTCACCCACACCCCACTGAACAGAAGAGGATCTGCAGTGGAAGTGGTCTCCACCTACAAATACTTGGGTGTGCACTTGAATGATAACATCAGCTGGAGCAACAACACCACCAGCCTGATCAAGAAAGGTCATCAGAGACTCTACTTCCTCAGACGGCTGAGACGAGCTGGTCTGAGCAGCCCAGTCCTCACCTCCTTCTACAGGTGTGCAGTGGAGAGCATCCTGTGCTCCAGCATCAACGTGTGGCATGGAGGCTGCACAGCTGCAGAGAGGAAAGCTCTACAGAGAGTGGTGAAGGCTGCACAGAAGTCTGTTGGAGTCAGTCTCCCCACCATCACAGACATCTACACCTCCAGATGCAGGAAGAGAGCCACCTGCATCATAAAAGACCCCACTCACCCAGCACACACACTCTTTGACCCACTCCCTTCAGGACGGAGGTTGAGGAGCATCAAGTGTAGAACAACTAGACTGAGGAACAGCTTCTACCCTGAGGCTGTTAGACTCATGAATAAATAAATAATAAGAATAATCACTGTGAAATATCACATCATGTTGCTGCTGATCTGGTTCATGTTGCTATGTTCATTGTGCACATCTGCTCACACAGCTGCTGTTTGAAGTGATGTTTTTATGATATTAGTGCTTAGTGTATTTTTAGTTGATGTTTTTCTTAGTTCATATCTTAGATGTTATTACTGTTCTTCTTTTACATTTTGTTGTTGGATGTAACTGGGACCCTGTGTACATAATCTCGTTTCATCACATGTACCACATGTGGTGCAAATGACAATAAAGAATCTCTGACTCTGACTTTGTTATTTCTAAAATCATTTTTTCTCTCAAATAATGGAAAAAACAGACATTAACTAACAAAAATAGCAGCTAGAAAAAAAATTTCTCCAGTCATTTTTAATTTTGAACGAGATTTAGCCTACCAGAAAGCCTACACTTATCTTTGCAGGAAGTTTTCTTGTCCTGCTAACAGCTGCTTCCATCCTTTAATATTAGTAATAAAAATTATAAATATATATGATGTGTTGGTGGCTGACTGATAATTTGTATTATTATTAAAATTTGTATTTGGCAGGTTACATGACCAAATCTAGATTCTGTCAGCGATAAAAAAAATAAAAAAAGCTGTAGGTTCTAACACCCCACACAAGACCAGGTTTATTTTGTTAGTGGAGGGTTTATATTTATTTATTTATCACCAGGAGTATTAAAATGAGTTATAACCGTGACAAGATAGTGTGGACTCGTTTCACAGAGAGATGCGCCTTGAACACGGTCGGATCCGCCTCTCGGGTGCAGTGCGCGCTCCCGACACAGGGGGAACTGATTACAAGCTGACACCCCACACACGTCAAAAATTAAAGCAAATAGTATGAATGGTTAGTGCTGGTTTGACGTGGGTGGTGGGGTGTCAGCTTCACGCAGCTCAGATTCTCACGGGGGAACAGAAATTCGCACAGCACCGGGAGTTCATTTCCGGTTCCGCCATAAGCTCCCGTGTTCAATTAACAAAATAAAAGCTCGTCTTTGGTTTAACCAAAAACCAAAACGTTCTCCTTTTTTTATTTTTGGCAATTCCGTTTTTCTAATTTCGTTTTAAAAACGAAATAACGAAAAAACCGTTTAAAAACCGTTTTTGTAATTTCGTTTTAAAACGAAATTACCAAATAACCAAAGCTTGTTCGGTTATTTGGTTTTTATTTTGAAACGGAATAACGAAAGAACGAACCATACACGGATTTTTAACTCGCCCAGAAATGTAATAAAAAGAAAACTGTTGACGTTCCACTCAAAATTGAGGGTGTTGAGATTTGCAGAGTGAGTGAGGTGAAGTTTTTGGGTGTTATCATTGATGACAAACTGACATGGAAACAACACATAAATTCTGTAAGAATAAAAATAGCTAAATCGATTGCAGTACTGTACAAAGTCAGAGACCTATTGAATGATAAAGCTCTGTATTTGTTGTATAACACAATCATTGTTCCACACTTAATCTATTGTATTGATGTTTGGGGGAAAGCGTGTAAAACAATCACAAAGCCTATTTTTGTATTACAGAAAAGAGCTGTAAGAATTATCACTAGAAAACATTATTGTCATCCATCCAGTACATTATTTTATCAACTGAAATTATTGAAATTCCATGATTTGGTTGATTATAATATTTTATCAATTATGTATAGGGCTCAAAATAACGATTTACCTTTAAATATCCAAATGAATTTTGTTAAAAGACAAAGTTGTTATAATCTTAAGGGGACAGAGATGTTTGTAAAACCACAATTCAGAACTAGCTTGAAGGGACGTTCTACCTCAATCCAGGGAATTAGATTATGGAATGGCTTGGAGAATGTAGTTAAAAATGCCAAGTCACTGTTTACATTTAAGAAAATGATCAAAAGGAATTTGTTGAAAAAATATATATGAATTAGCATAATGTGTATTGTATCAATTATTAGTTATGTATTAGTATTAGAAAATTAGAAAGAGTTAGTCATTTTGTACTGCTGGTGAAAGATTATTATTGTTTAATCTGATTGTTTGAAAAAAGGGGCAGATATAATAAGATTTATTCTTCTTTCTGCTACCTTTCATTTTTTTTTACATTGTCTACGTATCATTAATGGGATTGTCTTGTATTGTATTTCTTTTGTAAAAAAATGAACAAATGTAATAAACATAAACATAAACATAAATGCCTTGAACTGGTGGTGATTAACCTTTTGCTCTGATGAGGTTAACAGCTCGTGTTATGGTGCTCATTACATGTTCCATTTTCAAGGCTTTGCCACATAACGCCTCCTGGTGTATGATGCAGTGATAAGCTGTCAGCTCATCTGTGATGTTTTCCTCCCGCATCCTCTCACGCATCCTTGCCACCAATCCACTCCTGTGCCCACACATTGCAGGTGCTCCGTCTGTGGTTAATCCCACAAGTTTTTCCCAAGGCAGCCCCATCTCATCTACACATCTGGATACCTCTTCATACAGATCTTGTCGTTGTGCCATGCATAGGATGTAATGCTAAAAACTCTTCTGTTATGCTCAGGCTGGAGTCTACTCCACGGACGAAAATGGACAGCTGGGCAATGTCAGATGTGTCCGTGCTCTCATCCACAGCAAGAGAATATGCAATGAAATCTTTTCCCTTTCTCACAAGCTGTTCTTTTATGTTGGTGGAAAGCTGGTCTACACGTTCAGCAACGGTGTTTCTGCTCAGGCTCACGTTTGAGAATAGTTGTCTTTTGTCTGGGCACACTGCGTCACAAACTTGAAGCATACAGTTTTTGATAAACTCTCCTTCTATAAAGGGCCGGGCTGATTTTGCGACCTCTTTTGCCACAATAAAGCTAGCCTTGACAGCAGCCTCACTTTGTGATTTTGCATATGTGAACATAGCCTGCCTGGACTTAAGGCCTCGTTTTAATTCTTCCACCTTCTGTAGCCTTTGTTCCGTGTCCATATTCTTGTCTTTGTCTGTGTGTTTCTGAGACGTTTGATAGTGCCTTCTTAGATTATATTCTTTCAGTACAGCCAAACTTTCTCCACACAGAAGACACACAGGTTTGCCTTTTACCTCCGTGAACATGTAGTCTGCCTCCCACCTGGCTTGAAACCCCCTGTTCTCAGCATCCACCTTACGTTTAGCCATTGTAATGGACATGGGCGTGTCCACTTTGATACACCTGTGTGCTTTTGAACTGTTCCAGAGATGACCTTTACTGACCTCTCAGTAAAGCAAGACATTTACCACAAAATCATTCCAGTAGCTGTAATCTGAGAACATAGTCACCAAAAGAGACTATTTCTATCTTTGATTTTAGGCTGATGTGATCAAAAGAATAACTTTTGTCATTCTCATGATGTGTGCTTTTAAGCTGTGTTATTCTGTAAGAGTTAAACGGTGTTCACTGCTGTGTTAAAGGTGAAGTCTCGGGTCAGAGAGACCAGACGGTTTTGTTTAGAAAGTCAGAAGACAGTAATCCATTGTTTCTCATGAAAAGGGCTCCAGCTGCTCTGTCTTTTCCTAAACAATTTCCCTCTGCTCGGGCTGTAACCTTGGGTCATGATAACGGCAAGTGAATTGCTCGACTGGTCCACGGACCAATGAAAGAGACACAAGTCTCATCTCTCATCTCATGATCTTTTTAAGTTCTAACTTTTGCTGAACGCTTCAGAGTTTCTGGGAGCTTCAAAAGAGATGTGAACCTTCCCAAAGAGCTGAATGACCACCAGTCACGCGCTAAGGACTCGTCATCCAGCTGGGACTGATAACATGTTGTTATGGGTCCACTTCGAACGAGCGTAAGCTCAAAACTTTGTTTATTCCTTCCTGGAATAAGTTTATCTTGAAGTCAGAGGCCTGGAGCTGACATATTCTCTGATGACCAAGCGGAAACCAGGAGACGTTGAAACGTAAACTAGAACCAGTTTTGGACGTGCTGGGACTAAAGGACTCTGTGCATCTGAAGGCTGGTGTCATTTCTTTATCAGACTCGTCGTCGAAAGGTAAAGAGCTGTTTACAAAACGTACCTGGATTTTAGCAGAAGTCGGATGGAAGTGTCACTTTTGGTATCATGCTCAAGATAATTTCCTTTAAACCATCTCCCATCTTCCTCCTATCTTTTTCTCTCAATCTAAGCTGGAAACTACTTTAAGCTAAAGAGCCCTCAGACTAAATATTTAACATCATATTTGTCTGTTGTGTTACATTAAGTGTGTTGATGCGTGTTAAATTGCAAGAAAGTGAAATCCTGTCAATCAAGTGTAATAATGTTGATTTAGTTGATTTATTTTAAATAAATGGTAGTGTCTCCTGGCATACCAAACTAAAATCACCGTTTTCTGTCACTTAATGGCTTGTTTATTTATCCATCATAAAGATCACAGAAATATTGGGTAAACTGAAAAAGAAAAGAATCCGTGAAATTACTATTCAATCTGAATAAGTAGATTAATTAAGGATAAAGAGGTCAGCTTAATACTGACCCCTGTTAAAATCCTTTAGTTACATCTGGGTGGCACTATATGTGTTTAAAGACACAATATATGGTCTCCCTCATGTTCCCTTTCACCATTTTTGAGGAGAGGTGTAGCTGAAAGTTGATCTCTGCTCTGACTGCTGAAGAATAATGAAGCCACTTGTGCACGCTGCAGTGACTTCACTTCACGAGCTACCTGCCTAAATACAGTAAAGGTTGAATGATTAGGCATACAGCTGTCTTGTGATTTTTAATTAATATACAGTACTGTACTTTTTTATGATTGTTTACTGTTGGTTACAAGTATCAAGCTGTGAAATCCTTCATTTTATACAGCTGATAGCTGTTGGTCATTAATTATGATCACGTTTAGCAACTTTTCTGAACATTTGAGCTCTGTGGCTTCAGCGGTGTGTTTTTATTCAATCTGAGGCGCTCTGATTTCGGTCAGCCGCTTGTCCCTCCTACGAGATTTATCAGGTCGGAGTGGACGCAGCTGCCGCGGTTGAACAAGAAAAAACACACCGCTGAAGCCATGGAGCTCGAATGAGAAGTTGTTAAAGTTTAACAACTTCTTGAGAGACAGGCTGAATGATCCGAGACCGGGACGCGCGGGTGGCTCGTACTGCTCGGTTCAGCGAGAGTGTCATCCCGCTGAACTAACTTGAGCGCGGTTTAATGTGGCGCTGTGGCTCTGCAGACATTTCACTTTGCTGTCTTACGGTGTTTAGTGTAAAATATTTCCACACAGCAGACATGTTACGATGAAAAGTTGGCTAGCTGTTAGCTAAAATGCTACTCACCGAGTCCGCAGGCTGTAGCTGGCTGCAAACTATGGAATGGATTTCCTGACTTTGAGGCGGGTCTTATTACTCTGGGTTCATGAGACACGACTCCGTTCAGAAAATCCATTCCATAGTTTGAAGCCAACGTGCATCATGGATCGGAAAATAAGTACACTATGCTGGTAATGGATTTCGATACCGGATCGGATCGACTCCGTGCCGAGTGCAAAACACCAGCGGGCGGCTGTGGCTTGTGGGCCGGATCTAATAGTTATTAAATATCATCCAGAGGGCCATAAATAATTGCTTCGTGGGTCGGATCTGGCCCGGGGGCCGCCACTTTGACATATGTGGTCTACAACATCCTGAAGGTCATGATGCTGTCTGCCGACAAGATGCTGACAGTAAACACGATTACACAGACAGAGCCACACATGAACAGAAATGTGTGCCAAGACCTGTGAGGTTTCTGTGTAACTTTATAAAAAGGGGGGTGGCTAAGAAAGCTTACCTGCCTATCACACTGGAAGGTGTCCTCACGCGTGAAGCCCTCCGGGACGGCAGTGCCGACATTACTATTATGTTAGCCAAACTGTTAGAGGAGCTAAGGACCGCTGCTAACGGTGTTCACAGGCAAATACCCTTGGAGAAATGTGCTATTGAAATGCAGGGCCTCGCAGGGACGAGAACAACCCTGACAGCCATAGCTATGGTTCACATGCAGATTGGCGAAATGACACTATGCCACCCTGTATTTGTGTCTACACTTGACTCATTCCCATTTTTGGTTGGCCAAGATTTTATAAACCGCTTCGACGCGATTATAGATTATGGTCAACAGACAATGTGGACAACAGTGAGAAAACCCCTGCCAATAAAAGTGTTTCCTAGTTGTGATACAGACTGCCTAACCGCAGGTACCGCAGAGGACACAAGGGACCCCTCATCCGAGGACAAGAGCCCGGTAAGTGAACTTTCAAAAACAGGTGAGACAGAAGAGACCCAACAGTTGGACCAGACTCTGGCCCAACAAGAGGACCTCCTCTGCGAGCTGGAACAATCAGCACTCACTGAACACTACCTACCACAGGTAGTAGAAGGTGTGGAGGTCCAAGGATCCCACACCGAAGACGCTGTACTGTCCTCTGGGACAGGTAATTCGGCAATCAGCCAAGCTTTCAATGAAACCTTGGTTCAAGAGCATTTGAGTCCAGAAAATGATAGTCAACCAGACGCTGACAGTCACTTGGACATCATTGTTACAGATTTCGAGGACCCCTCATCAAACAAGGGGGGGCAAACTCACACTACAACAACAGTGACCCATCGCAGACTGACAAATCAGATACACCTGCGACTGCGCTGACGTTTGAGACACGCCTGAATTACACAGAAAGAGGTAAACGTAAGAAGATACGTTGGCCGAAGCCTAAAAGGTTCCTGTGTACTGTCTACTCTCAGCTGCGCGAACAGCTTAAACTAGACAATGGCATCCTAACTTGGCACAAGGACGGACGTCCTCACCTGTGTGTGTGATTCCCCCATGACCACAGGGGGGTGATGTTAGGTCATGCCCAAGCCAAAGGCAAAGTGTCCTCAGTCGTCTATGAAATCAAAATCAGCAAATGCCGTAAAGAACCAATTGCTAAATGGGTACATCGAAATCAGATCAAACCTTACAAGGCGTTCAATGACTCCACAAAAGACAAAGATCTCACAAATTCACCGACTTCATGGGATAATAAGGTCGTCCAAACACAAGTTAGTAAATAAACTAATCAGGTTTAAACTACCGTATTTTCCACCCTATAAGTTGCATTGTCCAACTTGAACTTAGAAACGCTAAGTCTAACACCCACAACAAAATACTAACCTTAACAACCGTTTAAATCCACAAGATTTACTTTGTCCTCGGTTATAAAGTTGAGACCTGTTTTTCTTGCGTGTGGCATTTTGGAATCTGACGACAAGAGTGTGTCGAAGCAGTGAAAAGTTGTTTCCTTGTTGTTTAGTCATTACTGTTGTCATTATTTGAGATATTGTTTTGGTTCTGAACACTCCCAGCCAAAAAAGAGGTTTTGTGTTAATGTTAGTTAAAGACTTCAATGGATTTAACTATGCCAACATGCAGTTCATTTTGTTAAAAACCTCAATCGTTGAAGAGTCATTGTAGATTAATGCTAATTAAGGTACTATAATCTCACAATCGTTCAAGTAGAATACTCGATCGATTCTATTCTAGATTATCTATTCATTTTGATGAGTCTCGCCATAGACTTCAAAATTTATAGGGAATACTAAATCTACGTCGTTCGTCTAAAGGACAACAGACATTTAAACCAAACTATATATTCTTTTTCTATTTTAGTTTAACCTAAACTAAGTAATGAATGGAGGAATAGGTTGGCAGAAGAGGCCTTCGTTACAGAAGCCCTCCTGAACCTTCTATAGGTATAGATCCCTATATCTAATTTTACAGAATTGATCCACTCCTTAATTGGTAACTGTAGCTGATCTAAACCATGATAGCTTACATACCAGGTGCATATAGGTAAGGCATCTAAGGCATTAATGGCCCATTTAACAGCTCTTTCACCCAATGTTATCTTGCTGGGTGATTTCAACGTTCATTTTGATGATTTGAACAACCCCCTCACCAGAGACTTCACATCTTGCCTGGACAGCTGTGGCTTTCAACAATTCATCGACTTCCCAACACACAAGATGGGCCACACCCTGGACTTACTCTGCTGCTCTGGACTTTCTCCTCTTAACTGTTCTTCTGATGAACTTCCATTTACTGATCACCTGATGATTTCATTCACTGTTAATCTTAAATTTTCCTCAGATAAACCTCAACGCACTCTTTCCTTCCGTAATATCAAGAATATCAACCATGACACTCTCTTATCTCATATTAATGATACCCTCTCCACCTTCAGCTCCTCCAACCCAGATGATCTTGTCACATTATACAACACCAGCCTAACCAACATCCTTAACTCTGTTGCTCCCCTGAAAACCCGGACTGTTTCCTTCTCCAACTCTGCACCCTGGTTCACTCCAGCACTCCGCTCCCTGAAAACAAAAGGTCGGCGGCTAGAGCGTCTTTATAAAAAATCCGGTCTCACAATTCACAAGGAACTTTATGCAAACCACCTCATCCATTACAAGAACAGTATTTCTCAAGCCAAATCCAGCTACTTCTCTGACATCATCAGTTCTAATGTTGGTAATTCAAAAACATTGGCCCTCATTCACGAAAATGTTCGTATTTTTATCCTAAATTTCTCCTACTTTTGTTCGTACGAAGCGTTCGTACGAACATGCCACGTCAGATTCAACAAAGTCTTCTATCATGAGGAAACGTGTGTAAATGGCTTGCGTAAATATGATGACTCCCACCTGTTCTAAACAGCTGCGCGTGCACGCGGAAATGTCATTTACATAATCCCCACCCCTCAAGACACCATATAAGGCTACTTTCCTGTCTCAGACAGCAGGAAGTGTCCATTCATTCAAACTCAAGAAGTAAAAAGAAGAACTTTACGCGTTCGGAGTTCTGCCCTCAGTCGCGCACTGCTACCCCCCCCCTCCCGCAAGTGTCGGATGTGTTTTTGAACAGAAGCATTTTAAAGTGTCTCGAAACTACAGTTAACTTCATATTAATATAGTGCATGTTCTCCCGTGGGTCGTACAGTATCAGAAATCAAGAATAAATGGTTTGATCTGAAAATGGCTTCAAAAAAACATCTCGCCGCAGCACGGACAGGAGGTGGTCAGGAGGTGCACAGGACGCGTGTCAACATGACAGGAGGTGGTGGCAGGAGGTGCGCAGGACGCGTGCCAACATGACAGGAGGTGGTCGACATGAGTGGCGCGGCCGCGCGGGGGGGTGGGCGTGGCGTGGCGCACGGTGGTCGACATGAGTGGCGCGGGGGGGGGGGTTTGAAGCCGCTTCTTTTAATTTAACAAATTTGTGTCGTTGCATTTAATTCTTTTTAAACTCAGAATACTTTCTGAGTAACAAAATATGAAGTTATTAGTGAAGGAAGTCCGTCTGGATAACAGCGGACCGACTCCTCGTAAATTTACGACAGGTCCGGACCACTCGTAAATTTTGTTCGTATCTGAAAAAAATCGTAGGATACGAAAACATTGTTGAATGCCACAAATGATCCTAAATCACTCGTACGCACAGTTTAAGAACAAATCTGTGCGTACGAACGGTTCGTGCATGAGGGCCATTGTTCTCTCTCCTTCACCGTTCTGTCTCATCTCCTAACTCTCTACCCTCTCACATGGTTTCCACAGAATTTTGCAACTCCCTGATGTCATATTTCAATGAAAAGATTATTTCAATTCATAAACACCTTGGACCAAATACTGCCCCCAGCATCCTTGTTGAACTCCCCCCTCCCTCCCTCCCTTTCTCAGTCTTCTCCCTCCCCTCTGCTGATGACATTGCTGACATTATCAGCAAGTCCAAGTCCTCATCCTGTCAACTTGACCCATTCCCCACAGTTCTTGTTAAATCCTGTCTCCCGTCTCTGCTCCCTATCATCACTAATATCATCCACTCCTCCCTAACCTCTGGCATTGTTCCCACAGCCTTCAAATCTGCTGCCATCACCCCCATCATCAAGAAACCAGGTCTTGACTTCACCAACTTCAGTAATCTTCGTCCAATCTCCAATCTGCCCTTCATCTCCAAGATCCTTGAAAAAACTGTTGCTAGTCAACTTCACTCTCACCTGTCCAACAACAACATTTATGAAGAGTTTCAATCTGGTTTTCGCCCCCACCATAGCACCGAAACAGCTCTAGTAAAAATTACTAACGACCTTCTTCTTGCTGCTGACTCTGGTCTTCTGTCCATCCTCATTCTTCTTGATCTAAGTTCTGCCTTCGACACCATCTGTCATTCTATCCTCCTCAACAGACTAACCTCCATTGGCATCTCAGGTACCCCGTTAGACTGGTTCACCTCCTATCTCTCTGACCGCACTCAATTCATTCAGCTTAAATCCTTCCGTTCCCAGTCTTCCCCTGTCTCCACGGGTGTCCCCCAAGGCTCTGTCCTCGGACCCCTCCTCTTCATCATTTACCTCCTTCCTCTAGGCCACATCTTCCGCAAACACGGCATCCATTTCCACTGCTATGCTGATGACACGCAGCTCTACTTGTCATCAAAACCTAACTCCACCCACCCGCCCTCCATCCTCACCGACTGTCTCATTGAGCTTAATCACTGGTTTTCTAACAATTTCCTTCAACTAAACAGCAACAAAACAGAAGTCATTCTCGTCGGTACCAAAAACTCTATTTCAAAATCAGAACATCTTCTCGTCCCCCTTAACAACTCTCTGCTATCCCCCTCCCCTCAGGTCAAGAGCCTCGGTGTCATCCTCGACACCACTCTTTCCTTCACTTCACACATCAACAATATTACTCGGTCTGCCTATTTCCACCTCCGTAATATTAACCGTCTCCGTCCTTCTCTCACACCCCGCTCCACAGCCATCCTGGTGCACAGTCTTGTGACTTCCCGTATTGACTACTGCAACTCCCTTCTCTACGGCCTCCCCAACAAATCTCTCCACAAGTTACAGATGGTCCAGAACTCAGCTGCCCGTGTCATCACTCAAACCTCCTACTATGATCACATCACTCCTGTCCTGCAGCAGCTCCACTGGCTCCCGGTTAAATCACGCATCATCTTCAAAATTCTACTCCTCACGTTCAAAGCTATCCACAACCTTGCCCCTCCTTATCTATCTGACCTCCTACAAATCTCCATCCCATCACGCTCTCTCAGGTCCTCCTCTTCACTACAACTCCATGTACCCTCTGCCCGCCTCTCCACCATGGGGAGCAGGGCCTTCACCTGCTCTGCCCCTCACCTCTGGAACGCTCTACCGCCCGACCTTCGAAACACCACCTCCCTTTCTCTGTTCAAGACTGCCCTGAAAACCCATCTCTTTAGACTAGCTTATCATTAACTTTACTAAATGTATTTTTATCTTCCATTTTATATCCTTTATGTATTTTATATTTCAATTTGTCGCTGATAATGTTTGCTCTGTATTCACTGTGTTGGTTTGTTAAGTGTCCTTGGGTGTCATGAAAGGCGCTTTTAAATAAAATGCTGATTATTATTATTATTATTATAATGTAAAATCCCAATCATAAGCCCACCTAAAAACCACATACAGGGAACCCCCGACATACGACTCCACCGACCTGCGAACCACGGGACCTACGAACGAGCCAAAGTAGAAGAATGCCATCGACGTACGGCAGAAAATACGTGACCTAGGAACGAGCCCCATTACAAGTATATAATCGAGCTACGGCGTAACTGCGTCACACACGGCAATCGGCGAGGTGGGGGAGGGGATTGCCCCTTGGCTGTTAGTTGGGCATGGGCGTGACACTGCGCATGACAGTGGAAAAGTAAATGCTCCCAACATTCATTGTTGAGCAATGGCTAAGCAGTTCCATCAGATGCAGGTTTGATCATGAGAAAAACATCTGTCTACCTACACTTCAGTCAAAGTAAGGCAATTTTGTTTCATTTTTCTGCTGCTTCTAGCTTTTTCTGAGTTCATGGACTTCTTTCTCATGCACATGGACACTCATCAACGCACTGGTTTCAAAAACATGATGGTTGCAACATGTTTCTGATAGATGTGATGCTGCTGATGGATTTATGGATTCATGTGTGATTGTTGACATCATTTTGCTGATGGGAGTCCCTGATTTGCTGCTGTTCTGATGTTAAAAGCTGCACTTTGAGAAGTGTTCATGTGTGATTGTTGACATCATTTTGCTGATGGGAGTCCCTGATTTGCTGCTGTTCTGATGTTAAAAGCTGCACTTTGAGAAGTGTTCATGTGTGATTGTTGACATCATTTTGCTGATGTGATTTCCAGCTGATTTCCTGCAGTTCTGATGTGAAGTTACTGATGTACAGTTACTGTGTGTGTTTATGGATGCATGTGTGGTGTAATGGTTTAGATAAGTGTTTGTAAATAAAGTTCTGTGCATGTTTATGGCCCAGTATGTCAGTCTCATGCTGTTAAATGTGTGCGCGGCGCACCGTTAGCGGTATTTCCGCGACCTACGAACGGAATAACGACCTACGAACGGGACGCAATTTTCACCCCCTACCTACGACAGGATCGAGCTGCGAACGGTTCTTAGGTCCCGAACTCGTTCGTAGGTCGGGGGTTCCCTGTAATTGCATGACACATAGAACCAGAGTGGCACAGACTGGAAGCCAACCAGCCTACAACCTTCGATGTGGGGACCTGCAACTCCAACGTTTGGTCTTCGTCTTCATCCAAGGGTCGCCTCCTCTGCGTCAATCGAGGGATCCCCTTTACATGCTGATTATAAAAACAATTGTTGCTGATCAATCAACAAAACTAATTGTTGTGGAATTACTGCTGTGGAATTACCGCTGTGGATTATAAGACTTTGTTTTCCAAAGGATTAAAAGCTTATCGCAATGGGATTACCTAAGAACAGTATGGAATTTCCAAAAAACTTTATGGGATTATAATTTTTGATTTTTCTTCTTCCACTTGCTAAATTACTTCATGATCAGAGACAGGTCAAGGTATCCTTTCGTGTTGGACCTCATCCCCAAGGACGGGCAATGACTTCCAAAAGGGGGGAGATGTAGTGGACATGATGAGGTCCAGTGATGACCTTTACTGACCTATCAGTAAACAGACATTTAGTCTTTTTTAGTTTGAATCAAACAACATATTCATTCATGAATAAACTATTTCTAATCTTTGATTTTGTTCTAATACAAATATAATCAAAGCATTCACCTATGTTATTCATGAGCAATGTTGTATCTTTACAATATGTCTTATGATCGCATATGTTATATGCTGGTTTATTCTGCACCAACGATGGTGTTTAAGAACTGTGTGAAAGGTGAAGGGCTGGGTCGGAGTGGCCGGCAGTTTTGTTTAGAAATGGAGAAGACGTTAATCCGTTGTTTTCATGAGAATGACTCCAGCACTCTCTGTCTCCTCTAAACAATTTATTTCTGTTTCTGACTTTCACCTTGAATCCTGATAACGTTAAAGTGAACTCTTTGACGTGTCTCTGCACTCCCTTCTCCTGATCTGACCAATCAGAAGACTGAATTTTCTGGTCTCAACACTTTAGAATAAGCGTTTGCTTCCGTGAATGTTTCAGAGTTGGAACGGACAGAGGCCGAAAAGCTCTCTGTCTTGATAGCTGATTAGGTTTGGTCAAGAGCCAAAGACTGACTTATCAGCTAGAACTTATGGATGACTCCATGAAGTTCACGGAGCAAAAGCTCTTTAGTTCTTAACGAACTTTCTCGAGGAACGCTTTATTTTGAAACTAACCAGTAAGTGTTACTGTCTCTGACGGAGAAAGCAGGCGTCACGACACGTAGAATCCATGAACACACCGAGGTACAACCGGACTTCATGGGCCCAGAACCTATGAAGTTCAGATTGGTTCTGCAACTCTACCAACCAAGACGAACGTCTAACAGGTACAGAGTTGATGATGTTTACTGGACGTGCTGTGGAGTCGAGCTGGTTTTCGTATGGAGGTGTCAATTTCTGGTTTAAACTCAAAATAGATAACTTCCTCTTAAATCTCTCCAACCTCTCTTTATTTCATTCTAAGCTGGTAACTACATTTTTAAGCTAAAGAACCTTCAGATTAAGTATTATTTTCATCATTACTTATGTCTGTTGTTGCAATTTAAATGTACTGACGTGTTAAATTGCAAGAAAGTGAAATCAGTTAATCAAGTGTAATGGTGTTAATTTTAGTTGATTTATTTTAAATAAAAGGTAGTGTCTTTTGGCATACCGACTAAAATCAACGTCTCATCATTGTCACTTAAAGGTCCACTGACATGATTTTTCTACTATTCATCAAATTGCTCAAAATATATATATTTTATCATTTAAATATGTTCGTTTTTGCAAACAAAATGATAAATCACTTTAATTTTGCTTTAAAAGTGATTTTGAACTTCAAGCCGTGTTTAATCATGGGAAATCCGTTTACACCCGAACGCACCATCTGTGACGTAGTGTCCAGAGTGAGAGGCAGAGGGCTCTCGTCTCTTTAATAGCAGACATTTTAAAACCCGACGAATTTAGCAATCTATGTGAAGATTTGAGCCATTTGTCTTCATTTTGGGAAGCAGAAAATAGTTTGGGTGATGGAACAAGAAACAACAGTATCTAATTTAGGTCTGATGCTGTATGAGACTTACCTTCATGTCGAGCTGTGCACACCCATACACTGTGACAAGCCCAGAGCCCTCTGCCTCACACTCTGCACACTACGTCACAGATGGTGCATTCGGGTGTAAACGGATTTCCCATGATTAAACACGGCTTGAAGTTCAAAATCACTTTTAAAGCAACATTAAAGTGATTTATCATTTTGTTTGCAAAAACTAACATATTTAAATGATAAAATATATATATTTTGAACAATTTGATGAATAGTAGAAAAATCATTTCAGTGGATCTTTAATGGCTTTAGGTTTATTTGTCCATCATAAATGATCACAGAAATATTGGTTAAACCTGAAAAAGAAAAGAATCCCTGAAATACTATTCAATCTGAATAAGTAAGTAATTAAGATGAAGGGTGTCAGTTTAATACTGACCCCCCAATATCTTTACACTCAGTTTGCTCAGGATGGGTCAAAGGTCGCCCTGCGTCCAAACCTCACATATGTGCCAAAAGTCCCAACTTTAAATTACAAAAGTCTGGGCTTTGAACTGTATGCTTTTCCTCCTCCTCCTGTTCTGAATGCAGAACAGATGTGTTTAAATGCGCTCTGCCCTGTGCGGGTCCTGAGCACTTATATGGAAAGGACCAGTAGTTGGTGCAAAACAAACCAGCTGTTCATATGCTTTGCTAAGCCTGTAGCAGGCAGAGCCTTGCCAAAACAACGCCTTTTCCACTGGGTGACAGAGGCCATTTCTAGAGCATACAGCAGCAAAGGTCAGCAAGTACCCAGTGGGTTACATGCTCACTCAACTCGAGGCCTAGCCACTTCCTGGGCCCTATTTAGAGGTGTTTCAGTAGCAGACATCTGTACAGCTGCTAATTGGGCATCTCCTAACACGTTTATTAAACATTACAGCCTGGACATTACAACACATGACGTCACACAGGCTATTCTCTCCACAAAGGAGGTTTAACGTGTTAACGCCTGTCTGTTGAGGCTAAAGTTCGCAAAAGCATGCATTTCCAGGGTGTGATTGTATGTTCCCATATCATATGTTGCACTGCAGTGGACTGACTGATAGGGAACTGGAGGTTATGCACCATAACCAATGTTCCCTGAAGGAAGGGAACAAGGTGCAACACACGTTTGCCCCTCCAATGCCCAAGCTCGGTGAAGTGCATGTTGAGACCGAACGTGAGGCATCACCGTCTTTTATACCAGGGGGGCGGGGCCCCCTGGTGACGCTGACGCTCACTTGCCTTAAAAGGCATGATTGTAATGCTTCAGGTGAACTGCGCGGGGGCACAATTCCCCAATTATATGTTGCACCTTGTTACCTTCCTTCAGGAAACATTGGTTATGGTGCATAACCTCCAGGTTCACATCCTGGTCCCGACGACCTTTCCACAATGTCTCCCTCTCTCTTGCCCTGTTTTGCCCTCCATCCTCTACAACAAAAATGGACCACTAGAGCCGAAAAACGCCCCCAAAAAATGTGTTTTTGCTGCTGAGCCATAAACTAAACTTCCATAATCTATGTTTGATCTAATGAGTCCACTATATTTTTTTTCAATGCTTATCTGTCTGCCCCCCCAGTCATTGCCAGCTAAAACTTTTTTACATTTGTCTATAACTTTCTGTATATGGACATACCATTGAATTTTTTTATCAAACCATACTCCTAAAAACTTAATCAGTTTTACTTGTTCTAATTCCTGATTGTACAACTCAAGTTTTATTTCCGGTCTAATTTTTTAATGAGTAAATACCATAACTTTTGTTTTTTTCAACAGATCATTTAAATTCCCATTTGAACGCCCACATCTCTATTTCATTTATCACACTTTGTATTTTCTTAGCTGTATATTGTATATTTTGACCACTTTTCCATATAGCCGCATCATCTGCAAATAATGAACAACCCATCCCTTTTCCAATGTCGTTAAATAAATAATTTATTGAGAATAATATTGGACTGATGATACTCCCTTGTGGTGTTCCATTTTCTAGATAATTTTTTCCCTATTTTCACCTGTTTGTTCCATTTGTTATAAAATTATTCATCCATTTAAATAATTTTTCATTAATTCCTATTAGATATAATTTAAATAATAACCCTTCTACCCACTACATATCATAAGCTTTCTCAATATCAAAAAAACACTGCCACCACACTTTTTTTATTTACCTGTGCTCTCATGATTTCATGTTCTAGACATAAAGTCAGATCATTAGTATTTCTTCCCTCTCGAAAACCACTTTGATGTCTGGATCAATTCTTTACTATTTAAATAATATATTATTCTATAATTAATCATTTTTCCCCTTAATTTACAAATATTTGATGTTAGTGCTATTGGTCTATAGTTTTCTGGTTTTGTGTTATCTTTTCCTGGTTTG
>JBBPBX010007274.1:47547-58457 GCA_038048925.1 Garcialebias charrua | reverse complement strand
ATAATCCATCCATCCATCCATTTTCTTCCGCTTATCCGGGGTCGGGTCGCGGGGGTAGCAGCCTAAGTAGGGAGGCCCAGACTTCCCTCTCCCCAGCCACTTGGAGCAGCTCCTCTGGGGGAATCCCAAGGCGTTCCCAGGCCAGCCGAGAAACATAGTCCCTCCAGCGTGTCCTGGGTCTTCCTCTGGGTCTCCTCCCGGTGGGACATGCCCGGAACACCTCACCAGGGAGGCGTCCAGGAGGCATCCTAACCAGATGCCCGAGCCACCTCAACTGGCTCCTCTCGATGTGGAGAAGCAGCGGCTCTACTCCGAGTCCCTCCCGGATGACTGAGCTTCTCACCCTATCTCTAAGGGAGAGTCCAGACACCCTGCGGAGAAAACTCATTTCAGCCGCTTGTATCCGAGATCTCGTTCTTTCGGTCATAACCCAAAGCTCATGACCATAGATGAGGGTGGGAACGTAGATCGATCGGTAAATTGAGAGCTTTGCCTTTTGACTCAGCTCTCTCTTCACCACGACAGACCGGTACAGCACCCGCTTCACTGCGGACGCTGCACCTATCCGCCTATCGATCTCACGCTCCAGTTTTCCCTCATTCGTGAACAAGACCCCGAGATACTTAAACTCCTCCACTTGGGGCAGGACCTCCTCCCCGACCTGGAGAAGGCATGCTACCCTTTTCCGGCTCAAGACCATGGCCTCGGATTTGGAGGAACTGATCCTCATCCCGGCCGCATCACATTCAGCTGCAAACCGCTCCAGCGAAAGCTGTAGATCACGAACTGATGAAGCCAATAGGACCACATCATCTGCAAAAAACAGAGAAGAGATTCTAAGGCCACCAAAACGGATCCTCTCAACACCTTGGCTGCGCCTAGAAATTCTGTCCATAAAAGTTATGAACAGAATCGGTGACAAAGGGCAACCTTGGCGGAGTCCAACTCTCACAGGAAACGAGCCTGACTTACTGCCGGCAATGCGGACCAAGCTCTGACACCGGTCGTACAGGGACCTAACAGCCCATATCAAAGGGCCTGGTACCCCATACTCCCGGAGTACCCCCCACAGAACCCCCCGAGGGACGCGGTCGAATGCCTTTTCCAAGTCCACAAAGCACATGTAAACTGGTTGGGCAAACTCCCACGCACCCTCCAGGACCCTGTTGAGGGTGTAGAGCTGGTCTAGTGTTCCACGACCAGGACGAAAACCACACTGCTCCTCCTGAATCCGAGGTTCGACTATCCGATGGACCCTCCTCTCCAGAACCCCTGAATAGACCTTACCAGGGAGGCTTAAGAGTGTGATCCCCCTATAGTTGGAACACACCCTACGGTCCCCCTTTTTGAATAGGGGAACCACCACCCCAGTCTGCCAATCCAAGGGAACTGCCCCCGATGTCCACGCGATATTGCAGAGTCGCGTAAGCCAACACAACCCCACAACATCCAGAGCCCTAAGGAACTCAGGACGAATCTCATCCACCCCCGGAGCCCTGCCACCGCAGAGCTTTTTAACCACCTCGGCGACCTCAGCACCAGAGATTGGAGAGCCCGACCCAAAGTCCCCAGGCTCCGCTTCCTCAGTGGAAGACGTTACTGCCTACTGGCAGTGAATAAATACATTTCAAAAATCCATAATAAGCCGTGGGGTTCAAAGCCTGTGAAAAAAGTAGCAGCTTATAGACCGGATAGTACGGTACTCAAAAAAGTCAACATCTAACTTTTTGTCATATTTATAGTTATGTTGTCACAAGAGACAATTTACAGAAAGGATATTTTTTATTCCTACAGAGTATTGTTGAGATATGCTTTTTATCAAACAGGCTACAACAAGAAAAAAAAATAGAAAAAGTATTCCAGAATATCTGTCTTAAAGAAAATTAGTTTTTCTGTTCTCTATGTGGCCCTCTGATTGCATAAACATCTGGACAGGACACTTGAAAAAAATAAAGTTGCCCAACTCTGCTATAACACAATCGTAACACAGTATACAAGAAGGAGAGCCTTGTTCCCTTATCAGTCATGTCACTCGGTGCAACATAAATGCTATGGGAAATTGCGCTCTGCGCGATTACCTGAAGGAATACAATCACGCCTTTACGGCAGGGGCGTCAGCGTCACGCCAGAGGCCCCGCCCTCTGGGTACTTAAGCCGCTGACGCCCATCCATCGATCTCTTATTGCCCTTCACCTCGCTTAAACCTGAAACCTCTCTCTTAGCGGGACTTCTCTGTTGCTTCATCGCTTGACCAGAGGTCAGCTTGCTCTCTACACAGGGCGTACAGAGAATTATTCCTGCATACTGCTGGGCTAGCAAAAGCTAGTCCGGCACATTTTTCCTTAACCCCAAAGTTTTTTCTTCTCCTCTTTCCGCAGACTGCTTCGCTCGACGGTGCTAACTGCGTCACACCGCTACCGCTGTTAATTCATAGCAGGCTAGCCAGCGAAAGCGACGCGACGGAGGAGACGTCTCAAATAAAGAGAAAAAAGATCTTGGAAGGACTCGCTCATCTTATCTCGGACATGCCTCCGGAGAAAGGAAAGCGAAAGACAAGACTTCTGAAAAAGACCAGCAGGACGGCAAGCCCAACCTCGCGCGCCTGCCCCAGCGGATGTGGTTTTTCCCTCTCAGCAACGGACACCCACAAGGCCTGTCCCGTCTGCTTGGGGATGCTGCACGCGAAAATGGCGTTGGATGCGCCCAAGTCTTGCCCACACTGCAGCCAGATGCTAGAGGTGGTGAGGAGGCACCGGGCGAACTTTGTCGCCAAGGCCATGCGCCATGGGGCGCTGCTGCGGCGCCAGCAGCCCCGGACACTACTGAGTCTTTGACTCCCATGCATGGCTTTGGATGACAGCACCCGAGTCGAATGGGGCGACAGCCCATATGTGCTGGCTCCCATGGTTGACTTAAAGACCCACTGACATGATTTTTTAATTTTCATAAAATTGCTCAAAATATATATCTTTTATCATTTAAATAAGTTCATTTTTGCAAACAAAATGCTAAATCACTTTAATTTTGCTTTAAAAGTGATTTTGAACTTCAAGCCGTGTTTAATCATGGGAAATCCAATTACACACGAACGCACCATCTGTGATGTAACACTGGGCAGAGGGCTCTGGTCTCTTTAATAGCGGACCATTTAAAACCCGACAAATTTAGCAATCTATGTGAAGATTTGAGCTATTTGTCTTCATTTTGGGAAGCAGAAAATAGTTTGGGTGATGGAACAAGAAACAACAGGATCTAATTTAGGTCTGATGCTGTATCAGACTTACTTTCATGTCGAGCTGCTCATACCTGCACACTGTGACAAGCCCAGAGCTCTGCCCGGTGTGACATCACAGATGGTGCGTTCGGGTGTAATCAGATTTCCCATGATTAAACACGGCTTGAAGTTCAAAATCACTTTTAAAGCAAAATTAAAGTGATTTATCATTTTGTTTGCATAAAGGAACATATTTAAATGATAAAATATATATATTTTGAGCAATTTTATGAATAGTAAAAAAATCATGTCGGTGGACCTTTAACAGTAGAATTTGACACTCGAGGCATGATGAACGAGGACGAGATCTCGATTTCAGCCTCAGGTGAATTTTCTGCGGATGACTCTGACGTCGAATACGAGGAACAGGGAGAAGACCTCTCCCGCACCCCGGTGCCTGTGCTCCCGGAGACTGACTTTTCCATCTTGAATTTTCTATCTTCCATCTTGACTTGTGTCACAGAGCAGCAGACCCACTGCAGATCCCATAGCGCTCTGAGGTGAGCCTCCACCTCATCAACAAGTCACGAGGTTGGCAGGAAATTATTTTTATTCAAAGCAGCAGGCCGCCACGAGGCAAAGGATGCCCGTCTTTCCGGACTTCCTCAGAGAGCTGACTCGCACCTGGTCTCAGACCAGAGCTCCCATGCTGCTGCCGCTTTCGCCGTTTCTCGACGTGTACAGGATGGATGAAGTGGGAATAGCCAATGTGCCTCAAATTGAGGACACGTTGGCATCTCATCTGGCTCCCAAGTCATCCGGGACAAAATCAACTCTCCCCAGCAAAGCCTGTCGAGCTTTGGCTTCTCTGATCGAGAAATGCTACAGAGCTCAGGGCCTCGCGGCGTGCGCAATGAACGCGTCCGCCATGATGCAAGCGTACCTGGCTGAAAAACTACAGGAGATCCATGTAACGACAGACAAGCAAGCTGCCGCCGAGTTGCTGGATGAAGCCTGCAGGGCAACATACTTTGTGCTTCGCATGATGGGGACAGCTGCTGTTGCACAAAGCAGAGGCATGGCTGAGGTGGTCATTGCAATACGCCATCTGTGGATGACCCTAACTGACCTCCCGGAGGGACCGAAAATTCCTTTTCTCCACCATTCAATAGAACCGACGGGACTTTTTGGAAAAGCGATGGATCGAATTCAGACCAGGCTGGACCAGAGGCGCAAACAGGCTGAAGCTCTCCGGGTGGCCATCCCCAGGAGAGCCTTCGCCCCCCCCAGGGAGTCAGCTGGGAGCAGAGCACCGCAGCCTCGACACCACTCAGCCACACGTGCCCCACCGCAAAAGCGGCCGACATACGAGGCCGAGCACCGACAGAGACCACTGCCGGGCCCACCCCGGACTGAGCACGCCTGGAGTAAAAACAGATTTGTTCCTCACCAGGCGGTCCGACACAGAGTCTCCTCGGCGAATCGGGACACCAGGCAGAAACGTGCCTGATGAACCAGGCCCGCTTCTTGACTTTACACGATCACCCGCCCACGCGGTACGGGAAATGATCTTTTCACATCCAGACTTTGTTTGTAGCACGGTACAAAAAGCTGGTGACTTTGTTTTAGACACAAATCATGTTCTTTCTGCTGTGAGTGACATAAAGTCAAATATGTCGTGACACATAAGCACAAATAAAGCTCAAAAAACAGCCTCTCTCTGTTTTCTTGACTCACAAAAAACAACAACAACAAGAACAACAACAAACATAGTAACATCAGCAGAACGGTCCCCTCTGTTCTTCCAGTCGATATAAAGGGTGGGGGACATCTTCCCGCCTCCTTCACGGCTCACGGGGTGTTAGCCTAATCGATAAACCCCAGCAGGGTGCCTCGGTTCTGTCTGCCACAGACAGGCCCAGAGGCGCCTGCAAGCAGGCCCGTCAGTCCTCACAGAAGCAGGTGAGGTGGGTCACGTGTTCTTGCCCCTGTCCTGTTGTGGACCACAGAGCCGGCAATACACAAATCAAACAAACCCGTGACACGTCTGCGCTCCAGGGGTGCACGCCGGCCGAATCTGCTAACCCACCTTCCTGGCCACCTATTCATCGGATGCCAGTAAGGGACAGGGGAGCCACGGCAGAAGCCCACAGGCCAACACCAGTATCACACGTTCACAAAGACAGCTGTTATGAAAATGTAACGTGTGTAAACACTCAGTGCAGAACAGAAATAGCACCAAGGCTAAATCAGACTCATCTTCCCTTTAATTAAAGAGGACTGAACTCTCTGTCACCAACCAATCTAATGTCTGCTCAACACAAAGGACCATCTCCACATTCTCATGCTTAAGCTGTCCCCTTATTCTCAATGGGCGACACGCCATGCTCAAGCAGTGATCCTGCAGCGTGTGACCGTGCTCACTGTGCTGACCCAACCAGGAAACGGGCTGGAGTCAGGAGATCTGCTCGTTTACAAAACTTGCAACCCCTCCGATCCATGACCCCCAACAAAAAGAGGAAAAACAGACATTCTGTTCAGCCTTTGTCTAAAAATGACAGCAGATTGCCTCTGCCTCCAAACACTCTCAATCAGAGTAGTATGGCGGTACATCTGCAGGAAGGCCCTCTCCCTAACGTGGTTGACCTTCAAGGGACCACAGAAATTAGGGCCCTTGAGGGAGAGCTGGTTCCACCACCTGCTCCTCTCCAGGGATCCTCCACGTCACCAGAAGGAACAGTTTCGCCACTTAGGCTGAGAACTGTGGCAAATTTCAGCTTGGTGGCAGAGATGAACAAGCTAGTGGCCTCAGGCCTGCCTGAGAACGTGGTAAAAACCATTCAAAACGCACGAGCTGTGTCAACACAGTCTCTCTATGCCCGGAAATGGCATATTTTTGAAGCTTGGTGCACAGACAGAAATATTATTTCTTATTCATGTGACTTGGCCCAGGTTCTCACCTTTCTTTAGGACTTATTGGAGAAAGGTTGCTCTTTCTCAACGATTAAGGTGTTCCTATCAGCAATTTCAGCTTGTCACGAGGGCTGGGGGAGTAGGAAGCCTAGCGCGCACCCGCTCATAATAAGATTTATGAAGGGCGTGCTGAGGAAGAGACCCCCAGCAGGATCTTGACACCTGGATGGGATCTTACTCTGGTCTTGGGGGCTCTCTGTGACCCCCCATTCGAACCACTGAGTGATATTAAGATAGATTTATTATCTTATAAGACCACTCTGCTTCTGGCTCTGTGCTTGGCAAAACGTGTGGGTGACCTCCATGCTTTGTCCGTACATCCAATGTGTACCAGGTTCGCCCCTGACGGGTCAAAGGTCACCCTAATGCCTAATCCTGCATATATCCCCAAGGTTTTGACTTGAAACCACAGAAGTCTGGACTTTGATCTCTCTTCTTTTCCACCTGCTCCTGTCCTCACTTAGGAACAGGAAAGGCTGAAGGCTCTCTGTCCCGTGAGAGCTTTAAGCACTTACATGCAGAGAATAGCCGAATGGAGAAAAACAAATCAACCGTTTGTGTGCTTTGCTGCAGCAGCTACAGGAAAGGTCCTATCAAAGCAGCGCCTCTCACATTGGGTGACTGAGGCCATAAAAAGGGCGTACAGTAGCAAAGGTCAACAGGTGCCCTCTGGAGTGCGTGTCCACTCCACTCGGGGCTTGGCCACCTCATGGTCACTATTCAAGTGTGTACCAGTTGCAGACATCTGTGCTACTGCAAACTCGAACTCATTAAACACTTTTGCAAAGCATTACAGTTTGGATATTACTGCGTGTGATGTCACTCAGGCTGTCCTTTCTAACACATAGTAGAAAGCGGCCTTGAGATGTCTATTGAATAAAGGCGGATGTTCACACTAGGATGAATTTTACTGAGCATTTCAAGGGCGTGAATGAATTACGTTCCCATAGCATTTATGTTGCACCGAGTGACATGACTGATAAGGGAACTGAAAGTTATGCACCATAACTCATGTTCCCTGAAGGAAGGGAACGAGGTGCAACATACCTGGCCCTTTCAATGCTGAAAGCTCGGTGAAGTGCATTTTGGAGATCGATGGATGGGTGTCAGCGGCTTAAGTACCCAGAGGGCGGGGCCTCTGGTGCGACGCTGACACCCCTGCCGTAAAGGCATGATTGTATTCCTTCAGGTAATTGCGCGGAGCGCAATTTCCCATAACATTTATGTTGCACCTTGTTCCCTTCCTTCAGGGAACATGAGTTATGGTGCATAACTTTCAGTTTCTGTTAGTGTCTTTTTCTATCGCTCTCCACCAGTAATAACTGTGATGGTGTGTGTGTTTGTGTGTGTGTGTGTGTGTGTGCGCGTGCGTGTGTGTGTGTGTGTGTGTGTGTGTGTGTGGAGGGGTGGGGGGGGGTACGTGTTATAAAAAATAATGATTAGGTAAATTTGTATGAATTTGCTGAAAGTATTATGATGTACATTTACAACCGATTAACTTCATGAATCTCTCCTCTTCATAATGTCTGTCACAGTCATATCTTAGAAAAAAAAATGTTAATTTATAGACACTGACCTAAAACTTGATGACACAAGTTAATAATATAAACTCCAAATGTTACTCATTATGTAAGATCTTCTTCAGATCTTAGGTAAAACTCTGGCATGAAAGGCGGTGGGTGATTCTCAATGTATCCCTTCAAAGAATGGTAGGCCTTTAAATATTTATACACTTTTCTGAGGTTTGACGAAAAAAGAGCTGAAATGAGGAAATGGGAACAAAGCCAAAGCCTCATTTTATCAGTTTTTTTAATTAGTTCAGATCACAACGGTAACTACCAGAGCGAGAAAATCTTTTTCTTCAGATGCTGCACACCCATGTGGATTCACACGACCCCAAGTCTGTTTTACCGTGGCCTGCTTCTTACTCATTATGTCATGTTTTGGCAGATGTTTCTGCTGTTTTGCTTTTAGCATTCTCATTAGGCGTTTATTATGAACCTGCAGGTGCACGGTGCAACCTAAACCATCAATAATTAAAGGATTAAACTTTTTAAGCTGGTTCAGAGCGGAGCTGTGTGCTGCTCTAGTCTGATACTTCTACAGAATTAAAAAAAGAGAGGAAGACAGATGGAGACAAAATTATCATTGTGTCCCATGATATCCTTTTGAAGCTATTTTTGTCCTCATTGTCAGATTCATGAAGTGCTCGCTGGCTGCCTTACCTGTGGCCGAGGATGGCCTGTCACCAAACAGGAGAGCTCCAGGGTCTCTCCTTCTCTGATGGTGTAGACTCTCTCCGTGTGCCTCTCCTCTTCAACATTGCAGGCGTGCCCGGAGTGTATAATGCGGACGGTCGGGGGTGCTGGTGAGGAAAAAGCACAAAGCTGTGTTAGCATTCCAGTAATTTCTGAGGGAATGAGCAGCTTAAAGCGGTAGAAAGCGTATTGATCAAAAGCTTGTCTTGCTTCAAACAAGGCGACTCCAAAGCTTTGTGCAAACACTCGCAGTGCACCCAGTGGAACGCACAAACAACCAGAAGTTAGGAAAAGATCTGACATAGTTTGCATATTTTAGAGCATTTTTCTTGAGGAACACTTTTTTAAGCGTTACTAAGTCATATAAAGTAAAAAAAAATAAAAAAATAATGTTTCAAGATTTTAAAGCACATATAATTTATCTTTTCAACCATTGGCACTAGTAAAAATAATTAAAATGATTTTCTTTCTTTACAGCATATACCAAGACTGTCTAACAGTATGTTTGAATATATACGGCATACAGGTAATCCCCGACTTTCGAGCGCTCTTACTTACGAGGTTCCAGACTTACGAGCTCACTAGCGAACAGTAAATTTGTAAAGAACATACAGAAAATACAGCACTTTTATGTGTTTTTCGATGAAAGTGTGTTAGCTAACCGTTTGGAAACAAGTTTCTGAGCATGTTTATGAACTAGTATGAACGTTTGTGATGAAAAACGAGTGTTCGTAGTAGCGCTAGCATAAATTTTCCGACTTACGACCGAAAATCCGGACTTACAAGAACACGTGTTTTGTGTTCCGACGTACAAATTTTCATCTTACGAGAGCCTTGCAGGAACGGAACTCGCTCATAAGTCGGGGACTACCTGTATTTGTTTCCTAAAATATGAAATACTTTTTTGTTCCTTCTTTTACTTCTTGTGTATATTGTGTTTATATTTCCATTTTACATTTATAGTTCCTGACATTTATGTTTTCTGTTATGGTCCACTGCTATAATGTGTGAATTTCCCCAGTGCGGTAGAAATAGTTATTCTTATTCTCATTCTTATTTTTCTCACATTCCTAAGGTTTCAAATACATATACAACAAAGAGCCTTTGACGTTCAAAATAAGAAGGAACTTGCAGTAGCTGAAGATAACGTATATTAGAATGAGATAAGTCACTGCAATACCACAGTTAACCACCTTCCTCTATTTACCATACTTTGTTTTTAATGAACTTCATCATTTAACTCATTTCGTCTTTCACACTCACTTCAGCTCATCAGGTATTTATATAATACAGTATTAAAGGTCCAGCATTCTTTAAAGAAAGGCATATCAACTATTCCCTTTCATGCCAGAGTTTTAAACTAAGATGCTGGAAAATAATGTTTTGAGTGAGTTCATTCAGTATCACAAGATGCTACTGTCAATAATATGCTAATCTGTTTGAGCTATAGCAGTTTTTGCATTTGATAAATTTGTTTATTTGCAATAGCCACCTTTATTATTATTAGACCTTTATTTATACAGGTTAGTTCCCATTGAGCCTCAAATACTCATTTACAAGAGAGACCTGTTTATGGGGCTGACCTCAAAGGTTAAGAAATTGTAAATGCACATCCTAGGTCCACATCTTTACTTTCTCAAATAAAATAAAATTAAAATTAAAATTAAAAATCCAGTTCAGGTACATAAGATGTGTTGTTAAAGCTACAGACAAACACGTGCACAGAGACACTGACAAAACACATCAGCACCATTTCACCTTTGGTGGCAAGCAGAAAAAGAAGAGTTGATTATTAATGCAAAGCAACGTGTTTATCCTTTAAGGTACCTGACACGGTTTCCGCTAAGAGTTCATAACAGATGTGAAGCCACAATTTTTTACTAGATTATTTGTGTCATGATTAATTAATATTTAACCCAGTGACTCATCGGCAGACCTTTTCTAATGAACCTTAGCTGAGACAAGAATAACATCCATAACTACCCCCCTTTTATAGAACACTGGGACCAGAGTCACACTGTAAGGTGGTAATTAGCCATCATTACCCTGTAACAGCCAATCAGACAGGGGAGTGTAGGAAGCAATACTGTAGTTCAAATACAGTCAAGGAGACGACCAACCTTTTGCTGACAGACTGCAAAACAGAAGCAATCTTTGATGGTCTCTACTTTTGTATCCTTCTGTCTGACATCAATATTAATCTAGAACTCAGCAATGTTTATAATACAATCCTGTGTAAAATTCCTCTACACATGAGATTTACATGTTCTGATCTACTAAAAGCACCAAGTTTAACAAATAAATACAGTATCCATTGTTGACTTCCATCTATCCATTCATCCATCCATCCATTAGGTCATGGGGGGGTCACTGACATGCAATTTTTTGGTCTGTGGGAGGAAACTGGAGTACCCCCCCCCCAATAATAATAATAATAATAATAATAATAATAATAATAATAATAA
>JBBPBX010007274.1:0-33018 GCA_038048925.1 Garcialebias charrua | reverse complement strand
CACACACACACACACACACGACTACTTCTGGGGTTTATTAACTGAATTAAACTGAGTAAGATATTCTTTGAATAAAGAGTAAAAAAACAAATTGTTAAAAATGAGAGTTGAAATAATTTTAGTAAATGCGCATGTAGGTTATTAGGCAAGAAAAAATGATAAAATATTATAAATAATTTTTCAGACAAGAATGTGTGCGTTTGTACGGAAGCGTATTGCAGTCATCCATGATTTTTTTTTTTTGAGCTTATGTAGTAATCACATGATACGTATGTAGTAAAAACGTGATACTATGTAGTAATAACTCCCGCACAACACAAGTTCTGTGTTAAGAGAGGTGGAAAGCGAAAGTATGGAGACGGCGCTAATGTCGAACCGGTTAACACCATAGACTTAATATGCCTGTGGTTAACACAAACTCCTTTTTTATTTTATTTATCCAATAAAAAAAAAAAGTAAAATAAGTTCAACCAGGTCGGAATCGAACCTGGGTCATTGAAGTGGAGAGCAGACGCGCTTTCCATTGTGCTATTGAGGCATGTGGGATTTTAAGGGAGTACAATATATTTAAAGGAACCGCCCCAACTAAAATACTGGCTACACGAATGCTACATCTATACATACGTATCACGTTTTTACTACATAGTATCACGTTTTTACTATATAGTATCACGTTATTACTACATACGTATCACGTTATTACTACATAGTATCACGTTTTTACTACATAGTATCACATTTTTACTACATACGTATCACGTTATTACTACATAGTATCACGTTTTTACTACATAGTATCATGTTTTTACTACATAGTATCACGTTATTACTACATACGTATCACGTTTTTACGTTTTTACGACATACGTATCACGTTATTACTACATAGTATCACGTTTTTACTACATAGTATCACGTTTTTACTACATAGTATCACGTTATTACTACATACGTATCACGTTTTTACGTTTTTACTACATACGTATCACGTGATTACTACATTAGCTCCAATTTTTTTTTCTTTCATGGTTGACTGCAATACGCTTCCGTAGACTTAGTCAGAATATCAAAGTGTTAATTGGAAGGAACTGTTTTGTATCGTCTACATACATTTGTGATGAAAATGTTGGAAATGCTGAGCAAATGTGTTCCCAAGCCTGTAAATGATGATATATCTTCAGATAATTGAGCATCCGCAGGCAAATGCTGTCCCCAAAAAACTCTGCGCTCAGAGCTTCCTTATCATTTGGAGTTTAAAAGAACGAAGTGGAAGCCCTGAAGCTAGAAACAGGAAGTGCGTTCACTTTCCATTCTGTTTTCTCATTCCAAAATAAGCAGCATCGTTCCACAGCAGAAATGTGGAGAGCACAACTATTTAGACACAAACAGTGATGTTCTTTAAACTCCTAGTTTAAAACTGTTTCTTCCTCTTTACGTGTGTGTGTTCATGTGTATGTTGTGGTTTTGTGCTGTGATTGAGCAGCTCCCTGTCAAGTATCCAGCTCTCCTTTGGCATCAGCAGGGTGAGATGGAGACAGCTTTATCCACCGCTACCCTGGAGGATAAATTGGATTTGGCTAAAAGCAGCATCACCACCACAGTTTTGGAACGCCCATGTGGCAGAGGGGCTCCTTGGCAACACCAGAGACTCTAAATTTCACAAACAAATGCATGTTAAAAATAAATAAATAAATCAAAAACAGAACAAATGCACTTAGACATTTTAGAGAATTTAGTTAAATTCTAGTTAATTACTGTAGTTACCAAAACTGTATGATACTTGTTCTACTGGTTTTAATGCATAACAGATTACAAAGGCAAGAACAAACAATGCCCCAGGGACCCATCTCTGCCTGATGCCCTCAATAAGTTTTATGCACATTTTGATGATCCAAACAGACCAGCTAGCACCAGACTCACCTCATCACCAGATGAAGAGCATCTCAGGGTGTCCGCAGCAGAAGTGAGAGGCAGTCTCAGAAAGATTAATCCTCATAAAGCAACCGGACCAGACAACATCCCAGGGAAAGTTCTGAAGGAATGTGCGGACCAGCTCTGTGAGGTGCTGGCTGACATCTTCACCACCTCACTTGCACTGGAGTCAGTTCCCACCTGCCTGAAGACCGCGACCATCATCCCAGTCCCAAAGAGCTCCACAGTGACTGGTCTGAATGACTATAGACCGGTGGCCCTCACCCCGATAGTCGCTAAATGTTTTGAGAAACTGGTCATGTCCCACATCAAGGCAACCGTCAACATCAACGAGGACCCTCATCAATACGCATACCGTGAGAACCGATCAACAGAGGACGCCATTTCTTCCGTGGTCCACACTGCTCTCACCCACCTGGATCAGAAGGACTCATACGTGCGTCTGCTCTTTGTGGACTTCACATCTGCCTTCAACACCATGATCCCCCAAACTCTGATAGACAAACTATCTACACTTGGACTAAGCCCCTCTATTTGTAACTGGGTACTAGACTTCTTAACAAACAGACCACAGTCCGTGAAGATCCACAACTTCTCCTCCTCCACCATAACCCTCAGCACTGGCTCTCCTCAAGGATGTGTGCTGAGCCCCCTTCTGTTCACTCTGCTCACATATGATTGTACAGCCACACTTCCAGGCTGTCATATTGTTAAGTTTGCAGATGATACAGCGGTGGTGGGATGCATCACAAACAATGATGAGTCCAGCTACAGACAGGAGGTGGAACACCTGGAGAGCTGGTGCAAAGAGAATAATCTTCACATGAATGTGAAGAAGACAAAGGAGATGATTGTGGACTTCAGAAGGAACAAACACACCCATGCCCCACTGATAATAGGTGGGTCTGCAGTGGAAGTGGTCTCCAGCTACAAATACTTGGGTGTACACATGAATGATAACCTCAGCTGGAGCAACAACACCACCAGCCTGATCAAGAAAGGTCATCAGAGACTCTACTTCCTCAGACGGCTGAGACGAGCTGGTCTGAGCAGCCCAGTTCTCACCTCCTTCTACAGGTGTGCAGTGGAGAGCATCCTGTGCTCCAGCATCAATGTGTGGCATGGAGGCTGCACAGTTGCAGAGAGGAAAGCTCTACAGAGAGTGGTGAAGGCTGCACAGAAGTCTGTTGGAGTCAGTCTCCCCACCATCACAGACATTTACACCTCCAGATGCAGGAAAAGAGCCACCTGCATCATGAAAGACCTCACTCACCCAGCACACTCACTCTTTGCCCCACTCCCCTCAGGACGGAGGTTGAGGAGCATCAAATGTAGAACCACTAGACTGAGGAACAGCTTCTACCCTGAGGCTGTTAGACTCATGAATAAATAAAAATAAAATAAAAAATAAACACTGCAAAATATCACATCATGCTGATGCTGATCTGTTTTCTTGTTGCTGTGTTCATCTGTGTTCATCTGTGACCATCTGCTCATACAAACTCATGTTCGTGCTGCTGTTTATTTCCACTATATTAGGCTTAGTGTATTACTAGTTGATGTTTTTCTTAGTTAATTCTAGATGTTATTACTGTTTTTCTCTTGCATTTGTTGTTGGATGTAACTGGGACCTCGTGTACATAATCTCGTTTTCATCACATGTACCACATGCGGTGCAAATGACAATAAAGACTCTCTGACTCTGACTCTCTGACTCTTTAAAGAGACACTGCAAACAGTCAGTTTGACAACGCTGCAGTCACACCTGCTAATAGGTCATAATGACTTTCAGCATTTGTTTAATTCTTATCATTATTTCCACAATCTCTGCAAATTTGAGATCTGTTGGACAGAAACTGAGACTATTTAAAGACATGGTTTTGAAGCAGTAAGTGCATGCTTTCAAACTTCCCTTTATGTGTTTTTGGAGCCAATGTTGACATTAAACCACACGGACAAGAGTGGAAACATTTTTGTGTTACTGAAAACAAATCTTAGTTTAACACTACATTTATTTTTCAACCTTGAAGTTTGATTTGAGTCATGTACCAATTAAGTCCAGTTGCAATAGTTCAGATCTTGTGATGTGGGCTTCTGTGGACAGTAATTGTCTTACCTGTAATAGATAGCTTTAATTTAACAATCTCAAGCTGCAGAAGTAGTTACATTCTGTTTAGTTTAATAAGCTAAACTCTAGTCAGAGTGAAGCAAAGACCAAAATAAATTGCTGACATCTAAAAACAAATTTTAGTAATTTTAGTATTATTTATAGAAACTTTACAATGCATGGTTAATCCTTAGATAATGTTCCTTGCTTAGACAGATAACGTTACTAATTGACATTTATACTGCATATGACTGTTTTTGTTCAGTGTCCTGAGATAACTATAATAAACAAATAAATAAATAAATACATAAATAAATAAATAAATAAACGTTTGCTATGGTGTGTTATACTTGGCAATATATGCATAGATTAACTTAATTAATCTGTCATAAGATATTAAATAAAATGCTCTTTCTGACTACTGTTGCTGCTTTTTGTGCTTGAAGATAATCACAGGTGTCTCTGTAAATTACTAAGTACTGAGAAACTACAAGCAGTGTTTAAATGAATCTACTTTGGTCTTCACCTCGCTCAGACCAGCAGCTCATAAATCCATTTAAAGTTGAACATGTGTCCAAACTCCCTGTGCCATCTGGAACATGTAGAGCATTACTAAATTTTCACAGAACCCAAATTCAGGGAAAAAAAAGCTTTTTAAACAAAATGTTGTTTTATTCATCAACACAAGTTGTCTATTAGGACTTTTAGGATAAGAAAAAATAACAACAATAAAATAAAACAGCTAGAGAAACCTAATAAACACAATACTGTTAACTTCAGTACTTAAAAGGCATCACAATGTACAGAGTTCTCAACATGCTGAGCAACTATTTGCTTTCAAATTCATTTTTGTCCTTGTGAGGTATATAATGGAGAAGAATATGTAATAAATTGTTTTAAAGATATAATCAAATGGTGAAAAATAAGAAAACTCTCTATTGTCATCATGAATGTGATTTCATGATGAAGGACTGTTGTAAAATGTGTAATGTAGCTTTCTTTGGCACTGGCATTTGTTGTGACCATACGTGTATGTTTATACAGTGGTGGGCAACGCTAATTAAAAAATTAGTTCCACAATTTCTAAAACGCTTATTAATTTTTTTAGGTCCACAATTTCAAAAGCACAAATGTCTTATGAAAATTAGGGGAAGCTAATCTAATCTGCTATTTATATATTTATATATTATATATATATATATATATATATATATATATATATATATATATATATATATATATATATATATATATATATATATATATATATATATATATATATATATATATATATATATATATATATACATACATATATACATACATACATACATACATACATACATACATACATACATACATACAGCCGGCAGCTTTATGCAATATTTGCACTACACTGCCAACTGAAAAGTAACAAAAATGATCCTAAAAGGATGAAATTACAAAAATCAAAGGATTTATTTAATACTTTACGTACATATATTCTATTCGGCCACGAAATTAACAAAAAATAGAATGATCTCTTAATCCCTAAAACCACTTTTAAATCTCAAATACACGGGTGTGTCGCCACCGCATTTATACATAAAAGTAACCCAAATACATAAAAATAACGACTCGCCGTCGAATGGTCGACACAAAACACACAATAAAATCATCCGGCCACGTTAATTTGGCTTGAAACAGCAGGGTTCTCTGCGGATTTATCCATTAGTAACCCAGCAACCAACCAGCTAGCCACAGAGTTAGCGTCTATAGGTAGTCAACAGATTTAATGAAAAGTAACTAAAATACATAAAAATAACGACTCACCGTCGAATGGTCGACACAAAACACACAATAAAATCATCCGGCCACGTTAATTTGGCTTGAAACAGCGGGGTTCTCTGCGGATTTATCCAAGTACCCAGCAGCACAAACAGCTAGCCACAGAATTGGCCCCTGAGTTCACCTCTAACCCGGAAGATGTCAAGATGGAATAGTCCATTTTTAGTAGGGGGATAAAGAAATCGACCGTTTTTTTATTGCGTATTTAATGATCGTTTTCATCGTAACTATAATTATTTTTATGTTAAATGTACATTAACAAGCAGGATCAATGTTAGGGATTTAGGTGACTGGCCGGGGCGCGGCGGGGCCGGGGCCCCATGCTGATGGGATCCCCAGGCAACGGCATCATTTACCTACATGGTAGATCCGAGTCTGTTCTCCGCTCTGCCCCCCTCCCCCCTCCAACCCTTCCTCCTCTCTGCTCTTACGGTGGGGAAAAAGGTAAAACAAGCAGCATAAGAGCTTGTAAATAAGTTTATTGGTTTTTACTGATAGATAATTAGTTATTAGCGGTACTGCATTTTAAATAAAAATAGCACAAATCCGCTTATGAATTATAAAAGTTAGTCAATCCACAAAAACGCTGACAAAAAGTTTAGGTCCACTGTAAGCGGATTAGCGCTTTAGCGCTCCTTAGCGGTCTGGCGCCCACCACTGGTTAAAGGTTTGTGTAAAGTATACTTTAAGACGTAACTTGTGTTAAAGGTTTGTGTAATGTATACTTTTTGATGTAACTTGTGTTAAAGGTTTGTGTAATGTATACTTTTTGATGTAACTTGTGTTAAAGGTTTGTGTAAAGTATACCGTACTTTTTGACGTAACGTGTTAAAGGTTTGTGTAAAGTATACTTTAAGACGCAACTTGTGTTAAAGGTTTGTGTAATGTATACTTTTTGATGTAACTTGTGTTAAAGGTTTGTGTAAAGTATACCGTACTTTTTGACGTAACGTGTTAAAGGTTTGTGTAAAGTATACTTTTTGACGTAACTTGTGTTAAAGGTTTGTGTAAAGTATACTTTTTGACGTAACTTGTGTTAAAGGTTTGTGTAAAGTATACTTTTTGACGTAACTTGTGTTAAAGGTTTGTGTAAAGTATACTTTTTGACGTAACTTGTGTTAAAGGTTTGTGTAAAATATACTTTTAGATGTAACTTGTGTTAAAGGTTTGTGTAAAGTATACTTTTAGACATAACTTGTGTTAAAGATTTGTGTAAAGTATACTTTTAGACGTAACGTGTGTTAAAGGTTTGTACTTTTTGATGTAACTTGTGTTAAAGGTTTGTGTATACTTTTTGACGTAACGTGTTAAAGATTTGTGTAAAGTATACTTTTAGACAGAACTTGTGTTAAAGGTTTGTGTAAAGTACTGTATACTTTTTGACGTAACTTGTGTTAAAGGTTTGTGTAAAGTATACTTTTTGATGTAACTTGTGTTGAAGGTTTGTGTAAACTATTCTTTTTGACGTAACTTGTGTTAAAGGTTTGTGTAAAGTATAATTTTTGACGTAACTTGTGTTAAATGTTTGTGTACAGGTATACTTTTTGATGTAACTTGTGTTAAAGGTTTGTGTAAAGTATACTTTTTGACATAAATTGTGTTAAATTATTTTGTAAAGTATACTTTTTGACGTAACTTGTGTTAGGTTTGTGTAAAGTATACTTTTCTACGTAACTTGTGTTAAAAGTTTGTGTAAAGTAAACTTTATGACGTAACTTGTGCTGAAGTTTTTTTGAAGGTTTGTTCACTAATAACTGTTTCATGCTGTCAAAAAGAAAATTGCAGCTCTGACTGCTCTAAAGTGATAGTTTGCTTTGACACAGGGTTCTGTGGAGTTGTTCCCAGTGGCAGTATCTTACCTGCAGCAGACAGGGGGCAGGTTGTTATCAGTTTGAAGAATCAGAGGGAAAGCATTACAGGGCAATTGTGCTAACAGCTAAAGCAGATTTGCTGACATTAAACATCTCCAAAAAATCTGATCAGTTTATGTAAACCGTAGATAATTACAAATAACTAAACACAACATGCAAACAAGTCCTTTTGAGGTCAGAAATTACACTTTGGATCAAACTAGATTTTGAGTTTTGCCTATCTGACTGACAAATACAGCAGCACAGTGATTCATCCATCCATTATCTTTACCCGCTTCTTCTTTTTTGAGCTGTGTGGGTCACTGGTGTCTATATCCAGCTATCACTGTGTGAGAGGCTCATTGCTGATGCTATAATACAGACTGGGGGGTTTCTGGGTTTTGTCTTGTCTTTTCTGTTTCCTCATGTTTCATTCACACCTCAGTGTTCCTTCTTGTGTCCAGTCCTTGTCTCACCTGCGTCTAATCCCAATCACCACAGGTGTTTGTCATTCCTCCTCATCAGCGTCCTTGTGTCATCATTTGTCTCTGGATTGTCCATGGGTGTTGTGATCTGTCTCCCTCTGTGTTCTCCTTAAAGTAAATTAGCTGCCCCATCAGCATCTTGTTTGGTGTATCTACAGTAAACTCAAGTACTTATTTTAACCTGGAGTCTCCTGTGGCCTTCCTGCACATGGGTTCAACACACATCTAAGCCAGATCATGATACAGATATGTGTTTGAAAGTTTTTATGTAAAGGTTGTTCCTTCTCATTTAATTAGACTGCTTTATTTAGCACATTGACAGTAATTTGGATCTAATGACTTTCATAGTCAGAAAGAGTTTTTTTTCATGTTTCAATGATTAAAAGGTCATATTGAATCGAATTTTTGTTTTGATATGGGCAAAATTCTTATAATGGGGTAACATTTACTGTCTGTGGTTGATAACGTGTCAGCGACACCACAGCCAGGTAGGACACCTAGCTAACATTGTTTTGCTTGCATGTTGTACCGTACCCTTTGTTACGAAAAACTTTTGAGAGGAAAAATGAAGAAAAGAAGAAGAGCTGTAAGACCCAGAGCAAGGTTACAGTCACACTAACCGTGTTTCCATCTATTTTCATTTCGAATTTTGAGCTAATTTTTGAAATCTCGCAAATATGTAAATACAAATTAATGCGAAGCAGAAGTGTTTCCATCAACTGGCTTGAATCGCATCTACCGGGCCACGCACAGCGTCATTACGTCAGACGTCAGCGTCATTACGTCAGACGTCAGCGTTACGCATGTCTACAGTAAACAGGAAGTAGCGGTTGAAAACAGAACCCGGCCACACATCTCGTCAAAATGGAGAGAATATTTCAGGTATGTGTTGCTATCGGGCAAGTTGTATTTATTCTGTCATGCCAACTAGTTTTAGCGATGTTACATGTTGTCCGGAGCGGAAACAGCTGATCAGTCACATGACGTGAATGTTCGCTACGGCAGAACTGAGTCGGCAAATCTGTTTCCATCTGTCGTTTTGCGCATCTGCTCATTTTCGAAGATCCCAAAAACCACCTCAAGCGAGCGTATAAACTTTTTGGCGAATTTGAGGAAGTAAATTCGCATTTTGCCGTTTCCATTAAGCTTTTCTGCTGCGATACTTCAAAATGCGCATCTAGAAACCTTGATGGAAACACGGCTAATGTTTATCTGAGAAAATGGAAAAAAAAAACTTGACGAAACGCTGGAACTTGTTGAACGTCAATAGACGTTCAACAAGTTCCAGCGTTTCGTCAAGTTTTTTCTTGGTTTACTATCCAATAGACTCTATTGGATAGTAAACCACGCAACTGAAAACTCAAGAATCAAGTGAAGACATTTTTAGACGAAGGTTCAGAACAGGATGACCGAGCCCAAAGACCAGGTTGGCAATGTTGAATGGTTAGAACAGATGTAGCATGTGTCGAATTAGCCGTGGATTAATCATAATTTCTGTCCAGAGAACGTAAAGGGCAATGCTCCGTGTAAATCAGGTAGTAGCAGATTGTTGCTAAGTATCGCAATTAGTGAGGACGAGCTGACTCATAAATAATATACCTTTGTCACATAGCTTTTATTTTAATTTTGCTGATTTCCTTGCCTCTTTTATTTCTGTAGGGAACATTGCACTGATTACTGTACAGTATATGGATTGTTTGGGCTTGGAAACATCTTGCCAATTGTTGAAAACAAGACAATAATAGGTACCAGTAATATAATGGATAATAGGTCACCCGACTTTGGGATGTATTTTCATGCCGGAGCGAAAGTAACCAAATCAGATAAACGTTCTCGTCTTTCATTCAGGAAGGTGACGAATGAAACACCTGCTGTAGATTTGGGTCAGTTTTCAATTATTTGCAACACCATGAACCATTTCGCCCGCAGGCTAACAGTACTCACACTCTACTAATTCATAGGGATCCTTTGTTTGTTTAGCACCAATGACTTTACTCTTCCGGAGTGATTACAGAAAATACCACAAAGACCCGAGTAATTGTATACTGTACTGTACATCTTTTATAATGAATTCAACATTTTGCAATTTAATAAAAATGTGAGACTCTGACAAGAACCTTTTATGACTTCCTTTCAATGTATGTTGGCCTCAAAAGAATTAATTTCACATTTAACACCAAACCCCATCAGCTTCATAAAATGTCTCTTGTACTTATAAGTTTAAAGGGTTTTGTAGATAATAGATCATTAATGAGTATTTCCATTAACTTACTGCTCTCACAATTATTATCATGTTGTTGTTTTTTTGTACCGGTAAACCAACTCTGCATCAAAAAACAAGCAACTTAATCAACCTTTTAGAGCATTTGGTGGATCATTAAACCAATAGTTCCCAACCCTGGACCCTGAGGGACACCATCCTGAATGTTAGTTGTCCCTCTGCTCCATCACACCTGATATGAATGAAAGAGTGATTAACAGGCTTAAGGAAGTACCGGTAATTAAACCCCTGTATCAGTGTTGGAGCAAAGGAACAACTAAAACATGCAGGATGGTGTTCCTCAAGGACCAGAGTTGGGAACCACTAGTTGTTTTTAGTTAAAAGACATAACAAAAAAAATTTTCACCATTTTGTATTTGTCAAATGCATATTTGGCAAGATGAGAGTAAATGCAAATCCAAGAGAGCTGCTTCATGCACACTTTGAATTTTCCACAAATTTAAATTTACTTTGAATGGTGCAACAGAAAATAGGATAATCTCTGTGTTCACAGAAAAAAAAAAAGTATGATCTAAAGTCTGAGACTTTGTGAAGAAAGTTCTTGACCTTGCTGGTGAATGAGTGACTCATGTTTGTCGTCACACAGTAACTAAAAGCAAATACAATGGGTTCAATGGGTCTGGGTCTTGCTTAGCCGAGACAGAACCTCCTGGTCTTTGCACAGCGCAGTAATCAGATCATTTGGACTCCAGGCTCATGACTGTAAAGTCGGGGTGGTCGCAGAGGAAAACATCACTCATGTTTTAAGTAAAACAAACAGGCTGTAAAAGCTGGTTAAACAAGTGTGCAGAAGTGGGGGGAGCACAATGATGATCAGCCATGTTTGGACTTCTTCAAGCATCTTTCACTCCTGCTGTCCTGCAGACAGATCTTAATATTTCTGATTTTTTTGTGTATTTTCAGAAAGCACAATTTCTCCTGCTTTTATATAGAAGTTGTACTCCTTCTCTCAATACAGTAAAAGTTTGCTTTTACTTGAACAAATTCATCAAGCAGCAGCCACAACATTCACTCCCCATCATTCCTTCCTTTCTCCATCTTGAGCCGTATGTGCATCGTCTGCAACTTGGATCAGAGCAGTCCTCTCCAGTCATTAAAAAAAAAACTGTGGTTTCAACTTAAGACCCAGATACTGTACATGGAGAATGCATTATGCCTATACATGCAAAACCATCAGATCTTGTATTCACAAAAAACAGCCTTGATTCACTAAAGCAGGTGCGCTAAATACATGAACTCTGTCTCAATCCAATAGATTAAGACAATTGATGGCTTCAAACAAAAGACAATGTGCCTCATTGTGTCTTCAAAGAAGCTGTGAAGTGTTGTGAAGCTGTCCCAACAAGTGTGCTCAGAAATTATTGTTGTTTTAAAGTTGCATTATCACGTTATCTTTAAGATAAAGTTTCATAAAGGCAGAACAAGGAACAACGCTGAGCAATAGAAGGAAAAAGCTAAATGTGGAGTACCGTACTTTTCGACATATAAGTCGCTGTTTTTTTTTACTAATTTGCATGTCCTGCGGCTTATACGCCGAAGCGTCATATTTATGGATTTTTTCCCATATTTTTAGACCCATTTTTGACTCAGATATGACCGTTTTTCATTTTGGCCCCAAAAAAATGGCGCAGTACCACTTTTGTCCCTTCCAGAGAGTACACCGACCATTTCTAGCTAATATGTCCGAAAAAAGCCTCCTCTGCTCAGACTGACTCTGTCGCTGCCCGGCCTCCTGCTCTGGAGGTAACTACTATTAGCTGTGTTGTTAGCTGTTTTTTTTTAGCAAGATAACTCATAAACCACACTGCAGATTTTCTTGAAACTTACAGAGCGTAATTATTTGGTGGTCATTTACAAACTATTAGCTGCAGAAGATATTTAGAGCTAAAAAAAATCGCTCTTTTAGCTTTGTTGTTAGCAGTTAGCTACCGTAAACAGATACCTACTGTTTAGATAAACAGCTCTTAAACCACTCGACGGATATTTTTTAGGCTTACAGAGTGTAATTATGGTATACGGATTTAATTTACAAACTGTTGCCCTGTATAAGACATTTGAGATAAAATTATATTTATTTATAATTTATTTTCGTAGCGCACGCGACCGTTTGGAAGAAGTCAAACCGAAACAATTTAAATCCAGCAGATTTGACCATTTCGTGAATTGATTAAGGAACGGTTAAGCTCAGGAACCCTTGTGCTATAATGTCAGCTAAGAAATATATTTTTTCTCAGCAAAGAAATAATTGTTTTTACCGTGTTAATCTTGTAAAGTCCTTCCGTGCTGGCTCGCTTCTGTGGCCGCCATTTTCAGCAGGGCAAATGAGGCGCTGACGCGTCACGTAGCGGTGACGCATAATAGATGCGACTTATAGGGCGAAGCGGCGTATTTATGGATTTTTCCAAATAATTCCCAATAATTGGACAAAGCGGCTTATACACAGAAGCGACTTTTACGCCGAAAAGTACGGTACTCGTTTTTTCTTTTCGGTGTTGATCTGAGCAGGTAAACATCATGTTATGGGTCATAACTTCACCCACGAATGGTTAGGGGAAAGCTGCAAGAGAGAGAAAGCAAGCAAAAACACAAGTCCTGAGCTGGAGTAGGTCAGTGGAGCAGCTGGACTCTTGAGCCTTTTTTAGGCAACAATGGACAGAGTGGACAGAGGACACACACAGGAGACGAACTGAGACAGTACTTTACCATATTTCAAGGAGTTTCCCCTCTACCAGGCAGAAGTATTTTTCATTTTTTGCTGTTGTTGATCCTCTCTAGACAGCAGCACCTGGCTGTATGAGCCACAAAGCTTGCCATGTTTGGTGTATCAACAGCAGCTCCCCGGGTCCATCATGACAGTTGTCTCCACAGAGAAACCAGAGAAGTCACATCCATTCCTTACAGACGTCGAGCATGTTGCACAGAGAGACACCACACCAGTGTCGAGCTGCCTGTTGATCCTTCAGCTCCTCTTTTACTTTTCTTTCTGGTTCCTCTGAGTGTTTGGGAGGGTGTGGGGGAGTACAGAAAAGTGGGAGGGAGAACTTGTGTGAGAGGGGGGGGGGTGGGGGGGAAGCATTCCCTTTCAGAGGAAAATCCCCCTCCAGGCTTTTCAGAGCTTCTTTGCTCCATCTCTCTCTCTCTCCAACACACAGGCTTTATTGCACACCCACAAACGCAATGTCACAATCTGAAAACACAAAGCATTCACTCCCTCGTTGTCTGTGTCCATGCAACAATCCAAACATTTCTACATCTCATTCCACCATGAACACGACGCGTGCACTGTTTTGGCTGCACAAACCCCAGCCCCTCACTTTCAGCCCCTTTCTTTCTTCTCTTTTTAATCACTGGGAGCTTTCAGAAGTTTAAATCAGTCTTTCTTCTTGATTCTTTTACTTCATAGACTTCCCTCGTCTGCTCCAGGTTCTCTCATTTCCTCTCTTCAGCAATTACCTTCCAGCAGACTGCCCAAGAGTTTCACTCAAGTCAACAGCACAAGACTGAGGGATTCCCTGCAAGTGGTCCATAAACCTGCACAGAAGATCACAACAATGACTAGATCTTCTGCAGCGTTGTTTACATCAGGTCTGAAAATGAAAAGTGCAGAGAGGGCGTGCAGGAAAATGAATCCCAGGACGTGCTGCTGCAGCAGGAAACGAGATTCATTATTGTGGCATTCCTTCAGGAAAAAGATTGACAGGGCAGGGTTTATTTCTGCCGGCTGAGGACCCGAGAATCCATGTGACGCTGGAGGTTTAGACAAGCAGCTAACAGCTGGTCTCCACCTCAGCCTGTTTATTCACTGAAATTCCAGAAATTACAAGGAAGTCTGGGAATATCTTCCCCATGAGGAGACAGAGCACATCTTTCTTTAATTCAGTCAGATCAGGTTTTTACTGCAAGCATTGAAAGAAACCTCAGCTCTTCTCTGCAGTCTGTACAATATTCCTGACATGGCTTGCTTCCATTAAGAGAAGGCCCTGCTAATTCCATTTTCAGTGTTGAACTTGTGTGTTTTTCTTAAAATGTAACCTGTTTCTTCTGTTTGCTTCAATATCTGCTTCATCTCGTTTCACATCGATTGCAAGTGCAACGTGGTTCTCAAAGCAATACGAAGGTCTGGCAAGTTTTTTTTTTTCTTGGACTCTCCCAGCAGTTGTGAAACAATGTGGAACTCTGCAAGAGCCATATCAAAAATAAAAACAAAGGTCAGGGTGAGGTCAGTTTTGTAGCAGTTTAGTAAACTGCATGTGCAATCTTACTAGGAGCCATAACTCTGTTGCAGAAAAAAGAGAAGAGCAATTTTCAGGATGAAGCTTTGATGAGACTGACTTTGATGGAGTATGTGCGGTTGAGTGGTCAGAGCATTCATCCACCAATCAGAGAGTTGGGGGTTCAATTCCACCAATGTGTCAAAGTGTCCTGAGCAAGACACTGAATGCCATCTGCGTACAAATGTGATCTAAAGCACTGATTAGTCTCTATAGCATAAATCAGATTAGCTTTGTACTGTATAGTAGATGTAACGCTTTGTGTGCGAATGGATTAATGAGTGCACAGATTAAGTTGTAAAGCACTTGGAGTAGACCGATTGGATAGAAAGGCACTATAGTCCATTTACTAAAGTTGCTTCGCCATTGATAAATGCGACTCCACTCAGCTCTGATCTTGTTTCCTCGTTCTGTGAGCGGGATCGTCAATGCAAAGTATGTGGGATCTTAACTGGTCATTGTGTTTGAGCCACTCCTCCCGTTGTCGTCCTTAATCGTCCTTTAATCAGATTTCAATTTATGTAGCTTTTCCCAGCACTGCTTATCCTGTAAGTCCCGGTGTAGCGATGCTGCACCACCATCTCCGACATCGCTCCTTGAATGTGCTTATTCCTTGTGGTGCCATCCGTCAACACGATGAGGAAGTATGATGTAGTTCAGATGCAGTTTGCAGTTTTGCTGGTCATCCAGTGACCTAGCTCCACTGACCCATCAACGACTGCTGTCTGCTTGTATAAAAATCTGCACCTCGGAGCAGTCTGCTTGAAACCTCAAACATGATGGTTCCATAAACTGGGCTGAATGGGTGGGCAGGCCCTTAACTGGTGCGGTGTGGTGCAGAACCGATGAGAGTTGAGACAGTGGCAAGGCGCCATAAGGGTGTCACCTCTCCCTCTGCTCCAGAGTGAAATCCCAACTCAGGGCAACAACTGCTTCTGCAAATCCAAACTGAGGGAACGTACATCTCCAACCTTTATTCTTATTTCTACACTTGGCCTTTGTTGAGCTCTAAATGATATATTACAGCTGTAGTAAAAACAAAAAATGCACACACTGGCAAAGACTAAACGTATAAAAGTACAACGTGGGTGCACGCAAAAATTGGGCTGAATTAACTAGACTTAATCTGGTGTGTATACTGTAGTAATATTCATGTTATGTGGAGTATTTGTTGTTTTATAGCATCATGACTCACTGTAGCAGTGTACAAAAGATGATTTATGGGACTTATAAACATGTTCCAGTATTGTATTGACATAAAAGCAATGCCATGCATAAGATGTGGGATGTAGTTTGAATTTTTTTTGTTTCTTCTGTGGACTTGCATTTGAAGCAGGGGCGTAGATCCCGGTGGGGTCGGGGGATCCGGACGCCCACAAAATTGCTTTAAAAAAATGTCCCTGTTTATGGTCCCCCCCCCAATAATGAGATGAAATCTACGCCCTTGATTTGAAGCACCTGATTCTGACTCTTAATTTACATTCTGCTAAAACACAAGTGTTATTTTTGCCTTCATTTCTCTAGATGTTTTTATTGCTCCGGATTTTTATTTATTTATAAACCTATACAAAGATGACTTCACCAACAATCAAACAATTGGAATAAAAATTATGTTTTCTTCAATATTTTTCTTCTAAGTTTTTGTCTAATAAAGTCAGCCTCTGTTGACTTTATTGTGTTTAGTTTTCATGGTGATCTGTGTTAAGCCACACAATGCTCACAACTCTCACCTCATGAAGTCACATTAAACAGCACATGGGTGTTTTTGTGTTTTGTTTTAATGAACAAACAAGTTAAAACTATTTAAAATACAAAACTTTATCAAGTGAATGAGTTACTGACATGGGGAGGCCGGCCAATAGGGGGCGCTAGGGCGCCGCCCCACTGGAACTTCTGGAGCTATTCACCATTTTACTGTACATTGAAGACTTAAAAAAAATAATAATAATAAAAATAAAATAATAAAATAAAGTAATTTCGAAATATATGCCTATATGTTTTTAGTTGTGTAGGATAAATTCATTCATTCATTCAACCTTTATTTAGTCAGGTAAATCTCATTGAGCCTCGTGGACTCATTTACAAAAGCAACCTGCTAAAAACTAAAGAATATTTTATGAGTAATGACTAGCTATATTGTTTGTTTCAAAAAAACATTTTCTGATTGGTGATGTATTTCCGGTCCGGGGGCACATGAATCTTATCCATAGACTCTCGTTATAAATGGCGCATGTGCAGTTATTCCACGATGTTACAAAAGAATAGGAAGATATAGGCGCAGATTTCTGCACCCTTGGCACGTCCAACGTGAGCTGTACCTACTGATCATGTGCTTCCAGTCTTTTTTTGTTTGTTTGTCTGGGAAATGAGCCATGCAGTGACTCAAGCAGGCTGGCTCTGGTAGGTTTTAAATCATTGAAAGCACTTTATCTAATGCCTATTTGCCATTTCTGACCGATAGGCCTCTCAACTTTTAGAAGTCTCTGTTTGTGAAAAAGCCTTCAGCTGACTGTTTATTCTAAAAGTGGCAACTGGTGAGTTTGTTTCTGGAGCTAGCATGCTAATGCTAGTCTTTATCTAATGCTTATATTATTATATTATCATTCCTGACTGATGTGCCTCTCAATTTTTAGATGGCTCTGTTTGTGAAAAAAAACCTTCAGCTGACTGCAAGTGGGAACTGGTGAGTTTTTTTTCTTTGTTTGTTTGTGGAGTTAGGATACCAGCGCTAGCCTCCAGGTTATTGTATATTTGTATATTTAGCATCATTGAAAAGCCTTGAAATATTTATTCATTTAAATACATCCTGTTGCACCGTTGAAATTCTACCATGTTGTTGTTTACTATATGTCTTTAGGACCTTGTAAATATTATAATTACTTTTTCATTTGTAGGTACTTTATTTTTGTACCTTTTATTGCATGCTTTAGTAGTTTTTGTTTGTTTGTTCTTTGTTGTTTAGTCAAATTGGTTCTTCTCATCCTGAGCATTTAATTGTATTGTTGACCTTGTGTTAGTCTGCTTTTGATAAATAAACACAATTTGAACTTGGAACTTTTTTTCATTTTTTTTTTTTCATTTTTGAGAAATAGCCCCCCTGGTGGACATTTCACGGACCACCACTGGTTACTGTGTCAACCCTCTGTAACATTTACAAAAGCTGACATCACTGTGACAGGATCAGGCTATTGACATGTAAGGAAACACTAGACACAATACTGGTGGTGGGACATACTGGCCGTGGAACACTGGATCAGCGCTTTACCCTCACTAGGGTCCTTGAGGGGTCATGGGAGTTTTCCCATTCAGTCTAAGTGTTTTTTGGACTTGGAGAAGGCTTTCACCCATGTTCCTCGAGGTACTTTTGTACACTTTGGGGGGTGCTTCGGGAGTATGGGATTGGGGGCCCGCTGTTATGGGCTGTTCAGAGTTTGGTCACATTGTTGGTAGTAAATCGGACCCCTTCAGGGTGGGAGTTGGACTCTGCCAGGGCTGTCTGTTGTCACCAATTCTGTTCATAACATTTATGGACATAATTTCTCGGTGCAGCTATAGGGGTGGAGGGTGTCTGGTTCTGTGGCCTCAGGATTCCATCTCTGCTCTTTGCAGATGATGTGGTCCTGTTGGTGTCATTGTGCCGTGATCTTCAGCTCTCACTGGTGCATTTTGCAGCCGAGTGTGAAGCAGCTGGGATGAGAATCAGCACCTCCAAATCTGAGGTCATGGTCCTCAGTCAGAAAAGGGTGGATCTCTTCAAATTGAGGGTGAGACTCTGTCTCCTGTGGAGGAGTTCACGTATCTCAGGATTTTGTTCATGAGTGAGGGAAGAATGGAGAGGGTGAGACTGACAGACGGATTGGTGCAGCGTCTGCAATATTGCGGACTCTGTACCGGTCCATTGTGGTGAAGAGGGAGCTTAGCTGTAAGACAAAGCTCTCTGTTTACTGTACGCTCCTACCCTCACTTGTGACAATGAACTCTGGGTAGTGACTGAAAGAATACGATTGCAGATACAGGCGGATGAAATGAGTTTCCTCAGCAGGGTAGCTGGACTCTCCCTTAGAGACAGGGTGAGAAGTTCACTTATCCGGGAGAGACAGAGTAGAACCGCTACACCTCCACATCAAAAGGAGCCAGTCGAGGTGGTTTGGGCATCTGGTGAGGATGCTTCCTGGGTGCCTCCCTAGGGAGGTGCTTTGGGCATGTCCAACTAGGAGGAGACCCCAGGGAAGACCTAGGGCATGCTGGAGAGACTGACTCTTGGTTGCCCTGGAAACATCTTGGGTTTCTCCCAGAAGAGCTAGAAGAGGTGGCCGTGGAAAGAGAGGTCTGGGCCTCCCTGCTCAAGTGGCTGCCCTTGCAACCCAACCTCGGAATAAACGGAAGATGATGGATGGATGGATGGATGGATGGATTGATTGATTGATTGATTAATTGATTGATGGATGGATGATATATTGATGGATGGATGGATGGATGCTTATGTTTTTAAGCTGTTGACCAGGGTTCATTTAACCAACAATCCTACATTTATTTCTGTTTGGTTCTGGCATATAGGTCTACTGTAGAGTTAGTAAACTGCAGCTTCTTTTTGCTCCAAGTAAGCCTATAAACCCCACAAATAAAATATGCATTAGCCAATGTGAATCTTGCTGAGTGACCAAAATGGTTTGGGTCTAATCCTGCTGGGCAAATACCTTGGCCCAAATACAGCTTCAATAGCTTCCCAGAAATGGTCTGAGCACTCTTGTCTAATTGTTTGCTTCATTTGAACTTGTTTTTTGTTTTTTTTACATCTGTGATAAGTCCTAGGTTTTGGCTAGCAGTCAAAGTCGAGAACAATCGAGGCTGCCTTCCCTCCAGGATGAAAGCCGGCCACAGTGGGTCAACGCTCAGTTTCGTCCCCCTCCCTTCTGCCTCCTCCTCAGCCTTACATGAAATCCAGATGGGCTATCCATCCAAAGCAGCAGGAGACACATCCTTGCTGGATGAATCAGTGAATCAGAAGATTTGAGAGGCATAACAAGCATGCACACAGTGAACCAGACACAACCAGACAGAGAAATAAACAAAGAGATGAAGCTTTACACGAGAAATATTGCCCCACAGGAAACCTCCAGCACACACCCATGCCGGTTTGTTAAGCACCCATGTAAATATGTACGTCGTCCACATTTGATCACTCAGACATAAACACACGCATGCATAAACATTTCTATACACAAACACACAACCTGGGTGCTCTGTATTAATTTCCTCATCTAATTCTCCCCCATCAGAGATCAGCCGCAGGGCGAGTGCATTCAGCATGATTCACTTCAAAGCAGCACTGGCCCACATGCAGACTAGACACAGCAACATCCAGTTTTGATTGTCTATAAAACATGAGTCAGGCTGTGAGTACATACCGCAGGCTGCAATAAAATGGTGGGAACACACCAACTTGCTTCTTACAAATCAAACCGCAGCATCACTTCTTGGATCAATTACCTGAATACATTTTCTCTCTGTGGGTCTATTTTATTTAGCTTTATGGCTACAGGTTGTTTACATCCAACACAGGAGGGTAGAGGTGTAGGGAGTGTTTGCTGGCTTTTGGAAGCAGCTGGGTGTTTAATAGATGTCCCAGTGGCCTTCATAAGAAGTGTTCTTTCTAAGGAATGAATGTCTGGGCAGCGTATAAACGTCATGGCTCATATCTTGATAGGACAAGATGAAAGTCTGAAGGAGAATACAAACAGGGGATCTGTCTCTCCTCGTTTTGCTTTCTCAGGATCAGCAACCTTATCAGTGTCTGGTGATCTGCTCCTGCGACTGTGACATAATTTCCTGCTGGCCTCTTGCATGTCAAGATTAACGTGTGTGGGAGGTGGGGGGTGGACCAAGAGCCTGTGATCTGACATTTTTTGTTCTTTTAATAAAAAGAGGAAACCAGGTCCTCTCTTTCAAACGTGTCCACACTGCAGATGTGCTTGGAGGACTTGGGGTTCTGTAAAAGTAGATTTTAGGCACGTTTGAACACTGTTAGAAAACACGAGCTGCTCCACACATTCCAGATGTCACTGGGGCTTTGCATGTTTGCATTTGTCTCTGCTTGATGTTCGTTTTGCGTTCAGGTGACAATGCCGGATCATTGTTGGCCTACAGTGTTCTAGCTGTTCATTTCCTAAGTAATTGTAAATCCATCAGTCTTTCGAGCTCCATATAACACATTCATTTTTTACAGCTAATAAAAGATGAGGCAGATGCCCTTCCAACGTTTTTAATTGCTTTCCATCTGTCCCACTTTAACACATTGATTCCCACTGAGGTTCTCTAATGAGAAATCACATTCTAATACAGTGAGGAGATCCTACAGGGACGGAAACACATCCCTTCAATAACAAGCTGTCATTCTATAAACATATCTGTTCCTTACTAAAACATTAAGCATCGACAATATGTTTACATCCCATTTTATACAATTCTCATGTGTCCCAAATCCTATTTAGAACCAACTCTCGCTGGGAAACAGTTTATACTGCAGTTACCTCACACCAACGTGTGAGGTAACTAAATGAGCTAAATGAACTCTACAGAAGTGTAATGTGCCAAAATCCCCTATAGAACATCCTTAGGTTTTGGCATAACGTCTTTAATTGAAAAGTGTTTGTCTAAATTCTTATTAAACCCACTTCTTAATCCATAAAACATATTTACACCACATTCACAGGTTGAAAATCATGCACGCATTTTGTTAACCTAAGACTTAATGTTGGTTTAGGGACAACTTTTATTTTCAATGCAAAATGTGGTCTCAAAGACTGAGATGTCGGCTGTATTTTAATGCACGTGTTATAAATATGGAACTGTACAAGCTCAACTAGATGCTTCTAAGGCAATGCATAAGAGTTGTTTCAATGTTTAAATGCACAAGTTTAGAAATCATAGCATCCTCATGCTCCGGCGTGTCATGGCGGCTGTCTCCATGATCCTCCATCTGCCTACACGGACCAAATTCTTTAGACCATTCGATTCCGCGGGGAAACCTTGGATGTTCTCCGTCAGCCAGACCCAGTTCTGGAGGGCAGTCTGGAAGGGCAGCTGCTGTGGTCCTGGTTATCAAGACCACGCCACTAACCGAACCTCACTGCTAACAGTATCATGTTGCTAACTGGACCATGTTGCTAAGATAACCTCACTGTCATCAGAACCACTCTGCCAGTAGGACCATGCTGCTGTAGATTTATTTATTTTTCACTTTGGGCACCTTGCTTCTGTATTTTTGTTGCATGCTTTGGCATAGCCAAACCGAACTTATGACAATCACGTTGCTGTTGTTCGGTGTATTGTTTTTCACAATTAGTGTTTAGCATATAGACCTTTAGTGTATAGTTAGGCATTCATTTAGCATATATCTTAGTTTATATCTTAGATCCTTATTTGCTGTTTCTTTTTACACTTTATATTTTGATATTGTTGAGTGTAACTGTGTGTGCACAATGTACCACATGTGATGAGAATGACAATAAAGAACACTGACTTGACTTGACTTGATCCTCTACCATACAAGTAGACCCTTCTTCACTATCTGCTTTTAAGTTGCAGCTCCAATCTGCTTTGGGTCTGTGTAGATTAGTCATTAACTCGTCAGTTAGTATTAAGCTTTAATATTCACAGAGCTGTCTTAAACAGGTGAGGTATCCATGGTTCATAAACTTTCTACAGAATCACTTCAAAAGCTCTTAACAAGGTGTTGTAAGATTATGAATTAGCTACCCAGTAATTCAGTTTATAATAAAGGGGGTAAATCTATATTTCATGGAGGACCAATTAAAAAAACAGACCAATGTGTTTTTTATGCATCCCAGAAGTGATGGCCTAACAAGCACTGAATTTAGAGCTGCTAAATACTAGTATGTAAAATACATTCAATCCGAGTTATTTAGATTCACAAAACATAGAGCTTTCTTTATTAAGTCACAACTTATTCTAGCATTTTAGACTTTCAGCATTATTTGCACAAGGAAAGTTGCTGAACCGAGGAAGTAACTAGGGTACCCAAGAATATTACACTAAGACAGGTCCTAATGGTTAATGTTCAACTGTTTTTGCTCATGCAGGCCAAGCTGTTTACACAAGGGTGTTTTGGGAAAGAAGGATCTGAAAAGGCTGCCTGCTGCCAGGCCATGGGAAACACAGAGAAACCCACACATGCAGCTGAGGCAAACTGCTATATACACAGACAGTGTTGTTTCAGGTTATCCTGATAACAGGTGTGTGGGTGTGAGAGAGAACCAAGTAGCTTGCAGAGGGTTGTCTCCATGCTTTGTGGTCGCATGTGATCGGTCAAGTGTAAACTCAGCAGATCACAGAGGCTGTGATTGGTTCTTGCCAGGAGAGGAGACAAAGCTGGTCAATGGGAGGCAGCTGAAGAGTTTATTTCAAAAAGTCTTTTTTGTTGAAGTGGAATGTGATTGGTTTAAACAACTACGGTATTCGGTGATTTACAGATCTTGACACGTGCGTAAACGGCTGTGTTTGCTTCGTCTGCAAAGAGTGGGGCAGCATGACAACGTGCTTTATTAAAATACCACTGAGTCACCACAGTCCTGAGTAAATCTGATCTGTCAGCCATCCCCACCCGTTTTCCACCGTCTCAAGTATCTGTGTCATTACTTGCCTTCTTGTTGTCTCATTTCACTCTGACTGCTGTACCATTTGTGAACCAAGACCTTCTGAAACCACTTGACCTCACAACTGCCCTACAAGTTCCAGCAAACACAACATTTGGTGTTTTACATCTGGTCACTTTAGCGTAAGACAGTTATTTATGATGTCAGAGCTTTATCATCAGAATAATAATGTGTGTGTTTCTACATCTGGTTGTGTGCACAGTGACTGTATGCCCTGCCTCTGATCAGCTGTGATTCAATTCTGATGATCTAATCCCCAAAAAGAAAACTACACGCAGTACCACTGACTGATTATGGAAGTAAAGACAGCCTGCCTTTGTGTAATAAGATAAGATGATATCTTTAAAACACTGCATAGTGTGTTGCTTTAAAAGAGACTCAGCAAGTCTGACCCACTGAACTGCTACGTGATAGAATGCATTCAACAGTTATTGTGTAATATACAATATGGCATAGACAGAGGATACTTTATAATGCAGTAGAACATTTGAAACTACAAAGTACAACATGATGTTGGTAAATGGTAAATGGAGCTTATTTATATAGCGCTTTCCAGCCCCCTGTGAGGAGCCCCAAAGCGCTTTACAATACCAGCCATCCACCCATTCATTCAGACATTCATACACCGGTAGTGGTAGCCTGCCTTGCAAGGCGCCATCCAGACCTACCGGGAGCAACTCGGGGTTAAGTGTCTTGCCCAGGGACACAACGACACATGGTGGGCGGACGCGGGATTCGAACCTCCAACCTTCCGATCGGGGGTCAACTGCCATTACCACTGTGCCACGGCCGCCCCATGTACATTACATTACGGTACAGTACGAGAAAATTATAGAATATGATGTGATGCAATATCAAATGCTACACATCCACATATATATTTACATCAGGAGGTTTTACACCTTTACTGATGTTATAAATAACTCTTGATCGATATAAACAAGCACTTTTAGATGAAAGGTTTAAAAAAATCTCAAAGTGATACAAATTAAATTAAAATGGAACAGATGTTTGAGTTGATAAACAAGGAGAATGTTAAAATACAGGATTGGTTTGAATTAAATAAGTTATCATTGAATGTTGATAAAACTAATTTTATGATATTTAGTTTTAAAAAAGATAACTTTGGATTTTTCTTTCAAAATTGATTTTTCTTTCAAAATTGATGGTGTTAAGATAAGTAGTGAATGAGATAAAGTTTCTGGGTGTAATTATTGATGATAAACTGTCATGGAAACAACATATAAATCTTGTAAAAATTAAAATATCTAAGTCCAATGCAGTACAGTATTATATAGAGCAGTGGTCCCCAAACTTTTTCCTGTGAGGGCCACATAACTTTTCCCTTCTCTGGTGGGGGGCCGGAGTAAGTTTTTAACAGGAAAAAGTGTGACGATTGCAGGAGTGCCTAAATCAGGGGTGCCCAACCTTTTTTGAACCAAGAGTTACTTTTGAAGTCGGCAGTTTGCCGAGAGCTACTCGTCCAGTCTCAGTATCAAAAAACAAAATTTTTCATCTCCCTACTCCTCACTTCTTTAAAGTAAATAAAACAGAACGTAATGTGTTGCTAGTTTTATTTAATTAAAGTATTTTATCAAAGTAAAAGGACGCAATATTTGAAAAGCACACCATATTTTTTAAAGAAACGAATAAACAATGAACTGAACAATATAAAACTCCCTCATTTACACTAACTATTTACAAAAAGTGACTTACAAAGGTGCAGATTTACAAATCTCCAACAACTATTTCAAACCTCAATAAAACCTAAATATCAAAACTAGGCAGCTGCTCTGTGCAGCAGGATGGTGTCATCTGGTGCAAGCTGTATAAAATAAATGTGTCTCTACCTTAGTGGCACTTCTGACACTGAGAGGAGGAGGCCAGGGTCTCATAAGTTCTGCCAGTTAAGCTCTGCCAGTCAACACCTGCTGGAGGTGCCTCGCTCAAGGTACAAACAATGGGGAGACCGGTCATTTTCTGTTGCCGGCCCAAAAGCCTGGAACAGTCTCCCCCTTGAGCTGCGTGCCACCTCTGATCTGACTCTGTTCAAAACCAGACTGAAGACCCACTTGTTCAAAAAAGCTTTCAGTGTGTAACTTTTATTACTTTTGGTATTTTAATATGTAGCATTTTTTATTTCCATTGCCTTTTTATTTCCACTTGTTCAAAAAAGCTTTCAGTGTGTAACTTTTATTACTTGTGTTATTTTAGTATGTAGCATTTTTTATTTCCATTGCCTTCTTTTATTGCTGTTGTTTCTTATTCTATTTTCATTGATTTATTGTTCCAGTTTATTCATCTTTTTATCCTGTTAAGCACCTTGGTCAATGCAAGGCATTGTAGGAAGGTGCTATACAAATAAAGTTTATTATTATTATTATTATTATTATTATTATTATTATTATTATTATTATTATTATAAGTTGCGAGGTGCAGGCAGGTCTCCAGATGATCATCAGTCATTGTGGATCTGTTTTTGGACTTGATGATTTTCATGTGTGAAAAAGCAGACTCACACAGGTAGGTAGATCCAAAAAGTGCTGTTAAGTTCAAAGCACATCTTCGAATGTAAGGATACTTTTCTTCTGAGAGCAGACTCAAGAACTCTCCATCCACGCCAGGTGATGCTCGAATTACAGATGAGGCAAATAGACTTTGAATTAGAATAAACAAAAAAATACTCCTCCTCCCACTCTGTGTGAAAATAATACGTTTTTGTTTGCTTGTTTGCTAGTTTTCCATCCATGTTTACTGTGCACCGACAGCTTTATGTGAAAGGGAGACAATTCAACTTACTCCTTCATTTTTAAAAACTGTGTTAGGATAGGCTAAGTACTTGGTGACCGTACAGTACTGTACATGTATTCATTTGTAAAAAAAAAAAAAAAAAAATTTTTTTTTTTTTTTTTTTTATTATTTTTTTTCCTGGGGGCCGGACCAAAGGTGGGGGCGGGCCGGATGCGGCCCGCGGGCCGTGGTTTGGGGAACACTGATATAGAGTAAGGGACTTATTAAACAGTGATGCTTTATATTTACTTTATGATACACGTGTAGTCCCGCATTTAACTTATTGTGTTAATGTTTGGGGTACAGCATGTAAAACCATAACAAAACCTATTTTTATTCTGCAAAAAAGAGCTGTAAGAATTATAACAAGAAAGAGTTATTGTCACCCTTCTAATGTTCTGTTTTGTCAATTGAAATTACTTAAGTTTTATGATTTGGTGGATTATAATATTCTTTTACTTATGTTTAAAGCTCAGAATTGCTTGCTACCATCAAACATTCAAGCATATTTTGTAAAAAGGAAGAGTTGTTATAATTTGAAGGGAATAGATATTTTTGTTAAACCTAAGTACAGTATAGGACCAGTTTAAAGGGTCGGTCTACTACAATACAGGGAATGAGTCTGTGGAATGGTTTGGAGGATGATGTAAAGTTAGTGAAGTCAATGTTTATATTCAAGAAAAATATCAAAACTATTTTGTTGGAAAGATATATATAACTGATTAATGTCTATTTTGTTAAACGTGAAATGTTGATGAGTTAAGTATTTTGCCGTATTATACAGTATATGAATACAGGTAATTATTGTTTGAATTGATAGTTTGAATTGATTTTGTTTAAGAAGGAGCAGATATGATAAGAAATTTTCTTCTTCTGCTTCCCTTCATTTTATGTTTGTTTTTTTAATTTTGAAAATGTATTTGTGTTTTTAATGGAAATGAAATGAAATTAATAAATGAATAAATAAATAAATAAATAAATACATAAATAAATAAATAAATAAATAAATAAATAAATAAATAATACAATATGTAATGTAAAAGAAAGTAGGGGGTTGGAGCAGAGGCTGGAGAAGGCGAGCCTGTGATCAGAAGGCAACCGGCTCTAATCCACAAACTAAGAACATCAAAATGTGGGCGAGAAAAGTGAAGCACCCACACCTGCCCCCACTCCGGGCCCTTGAGCAAGGCCCTTAAGACCACTTTTTGTTCCCCTGGGCACCCTAGATGGCAGATCTCTGCTCCACACAGAGGGCTGTGGTAGCTCAGTGTTCTGTGGTTACGTCAGCTAAGTCATCCTGCGTAAAATAATTGCCACGTCTTCATGTGAGTTAGTTCACTGTGGCGACCCCTGAGGAAGGGAGCAGCCAAAAGAATAAAAATAAAAATAATGTGAAATAAGTCAGTGCTTAAATATAATTATCCTTTAAAGCAACTGTCCTAATTCATATAGGAGAAATATAATAGAAAGTACAGTACAAGTAAGAGGACGGATATAAAAGGGTTTCCAAGGCCCTAAGTGAGTTCTGCTAAATCCATCATCAAGACATGGAAGTCACATGGGGGCGCGTGCAAATCTACTGAGAAGGAGACCGTCCTCACAAACTGAGTGACAGAGCAAGAAGGAGAATAGAGACAACCAAGACACCTGTGATCACCCAGAAGGAGTAATTCAGCAGGTGAGATGGGAGAGACTGAACATACAACAGCTGTTCCCTCTGTTCACGACTAGTCTAAGCTTTATGGAAGTACTGTATGGCAAACAGAAAGCTCATTAAATCTAGAGTTTGTCAAAGTCTAGTTGAGTTTTGTAAAAGCATTAAGGTGTAAAAATACAAAAAAAGAGGCTTCAGTTGGTATGAATGTTTCATGTTTGACTTGTGGCAGATGGGTTTGCAAATTAGCCTGTGGCTAGAAAACCTTTGTACAAGACAACGGTTGCTTCGTTTTTAACATGTAACATTGTTTATTGTGCTGTCCTTGATCAAATAAACTTGAATGAATGAATAGAAGTTTGTTCTGAAATAGGCCCTACTCTGAGCAGTGTTTGGCTTGACACCCTTGAGCATTCCTCCCTCATTATAAGATACTCTCTGTTGATAACTACACACAACCTTGCTTCAAAGAAACAAACTATTCCTCTTAAAGCTGCACTATGTAACTTTGTAATGCAGTCTGTAACTTTTCTAACCATATATTTTTAACATATTTCTTCACTCTGTCACTATCTACTGACAGACTGATGTTAGACAAAGTAATCTCTGAAAAAAACTATAGTCCCCTTGCTTCTCTATCAGCATTTATAAAAACACTAAAAACACAGAGTGACCCGTCCTTAACCAGCCAATAAAAACAGAGTTTGTAACCAGCCAATAAAAACAGAGCTTGAATTTGAATCAGCCAATAAAAACAGAGCTTGAATTTGAATTTCAGCAGAGCCTCCCCCTCAGAGCCATATATGGCTCTGAGGGGGAGGGATCAGAATGCTTTGCCTGTTGAAATTTTTTTCTAAGTTCTGCACTCTACAGAAAGTTACACAAAGCACCTTTAACCTTTCATTTAAAAAAAATTTCCAAGTCATATTTTCACCATGTCATTCATGCATTTATAAATGTCAGTTCCAAAGTAAATATTTAGCGCCATGCTAAATAATTAGTTTACAAACTAAATGTTTATGTGGAAGATAAATGTTTAATTTACAAACTAAATATTTAACTTGCAAGTTTAGCTTTTTTTAATATAGCTCGCACCTAAATATTTATTGTCCAAGCTAAATATTTAACTTGCAAGTAAATATTTAGTTAGTGAACTAAATATTTAGGTGTAAATTAAATATGAGATTTCCAAGCTACATATTAATTTTCAAAACTAAACATTTTCAAACTAATTATTTATTGTCCAAGCTAAATATTAAATTTCCAAACTAAATATTGAATTTCTAAGCTAAACATTTAATTCCTAAACTAAACATTTAATTTACTAACTAAATATTTAGCTCAAAGCTAAATATTTATTTTAAAGCTAAACATTTAATTTCCAAAATAAATATTTAATTTACAAACTAAATATGTAGCTCAAATTTAAATATTTATTTTCCAAACTAAACATTTAATTTCCAAAATAAATATTTAATTTGCTAACTAAATATTTAATTTGCAAGTTAAATATTTAGTTTGCAAATTAAACATTTTGCTTGGACATAAACATTAGCTTGTAAACTAAATATTTAGCTTGCTAACAAAATATTTAGCTTGCAATTTAAGTATTTAGTTTGTAAACTAAATATTTAGCTTTACATCAGGTATGATTATGAATGACGTGGTGAAAATATGACTTTGAATGACTATGAAAGGCTAATCAGACCAAAATATTGCTGTTAATTTTTGACTGTGCAACTTTACATACGGCACCCCATAGCAGACAATAAATAGGTCAGGTTTTAAAAAAAAAACGTTGTAAAGTCTGCTCTGAGGAGAGTTAACAGTCTGATTTATCACTTAATTGTCACTTTAACTGGACAACGTTGACAATCCACTTCCTCCCCGAAAGGTTTGTGACTTTACATGACGGCAAAGTGGGTTGACTGTATAAATAGGAACTCTATCAAACAAAGGAATCTTATTTTTGTTAAAGGTAAAGAGAGGTGAAAAAAAATCATCTCTGGTAAAGACCTTCTTGCCTTGTAATGCGCAGGTTTCTGTGTAGCCGCTGTGATTTAAATCAGATCAAAAGTGTGTATTTTTAATGACTGTGTTGTACCCCACCTCTCGCATACTGATGACCAGGGGCGGCCAGCCAATAGAGGGCGCCAGAGCGCCGCCCCACTGGAAGTTCTGGCCCAATTTACATTTAATACTTTTTTTTAACGAATAAAAATGAAATAATAACATAAAAATATTTTGAAATATATGCATACAGTATATGTTTTTAGTTGTGTAGGATAAATAGTTTATGAGTAATGATGAGTTATATTGTTTGTTTCAAAAAACGTTTTCTGATTGGTGACGTATTTCCTGTTTGGGGCGCTCTTATCTGATACATTGACTCTAATTATAACTGGCACATGCGTACTGATGCCACGACCTTACAAAACAATGGGATTCTTCTGGGCGCATTTTTCTACGCCCTGAAGAGTCCAACGTGAGCTGTACGTACAGAACAATGCACTTTCGGTCCAGTTTTTTTTTCTGTCTGGGAGTACAGAGCTGTGCAGTGACTCAAGCAGGCTTGCTCATGTGTGTTTTAAATAATTTAAAGCTGCTATATGTAACTTTTCTAACAATATATTTTTAACATATTTCTTCACTCTGTCACTAGATTGATGTTAGAGAGGTAATCTCTGAAAAAAACTTAAAAAAAATATTGTCCCCTTGCTTCTCCAGGTGGTAAATAAGCATTTCTAAAAAGAAAAAGTGACCCGCCATTTTCCAGCCAATAAAAACAAAGTTTGTAACCAGCCAATAAAAACCGAGCTTGAATTTGAATCAGCCAATAAAAACAGAGCTTGAATTTGAATTTCAACAGACCACAAGGGGGCAGAGCCATATATGGCTCTGAGGGGGAGGGATCAGAATGCTTTGCTTGTTGAAATTTTTTCTAAGTGCTGATGTTCTACAGAAACTGCAGACTTCACCTTTAAAGCCCTTTATCTAATATCTACTGTATTTGCATTTCTGACTGATATACCTCTCAGATATTATGGCTCTGTGAAAAAAAGCCTTCAGCTGACTGCAGGTGGGAAGTGGTGAGTTTTTTTTTTCTTTGTTTGTTTGTTAGCATGCTAGCGCTAGCCACCTGATTATTGTATTGGACTCTGATGGCTACATTTATTTTAAATGGCTTATAAAAATTATCAAATATTAATAATTTTATATACTAAATAAATAATTTTTTTGCCGGCAGTAAGTCAGGCTCGTTTCCAGTGAGAGTTGGACTCCGCCAAGGTTGCCCTTTGTCACCGATTCTGTTCATAACTTTTATGGACAGAATTTCTAGGCGCAGCCAAGGTGTTGAGAGGATCCGTTTTGGTGGCCTTAGAATCGCTTCTCTGTTTTTTGCAGATGATGTGGTCCTATTGGCTTCATCAGGTCGTGATCTACAGCTTTCACTGGAGCGGTTTGCAGCCGAGTGTGATGCGGCCGGGATGAGGATCAGTTCCTCCAAATCCGAGGCCATGGTCTTGAGCCGGAAAAGGGTAGCATGCCCTCTCCGGGTCGGGGAGGAGGTCCTGCCCCAAGTGGAGGAGTTTAAGTATCTCGGGTCTTGTTCACGAATGAGGGAAAACTGGAGCGTGAGATCGATAGGCGGATAGGTGCAGCATCCGCAGTGAAGCGGGCGCTGTACCGGTCTGTCGTGGTGAAGAGAGAGCTGAGTCAAAAGGCAAAGCTCTCAATTTACCGATCGATCTACGTTCCCACCCTCATCTATGGTCATGAGCTTTGGGTTGTGACCGAAAGAACAAGATCTCGGATACAAGCGGCTGAAATGAGTTTTCTCCGCAGGGTGTCTGGACTCTCCCTTAGAGATAGGGTGAGAAGCTCAGTCATCCGGGAGGGACTCGGAGTAGAGCCGCTGCTTCTCCACATCGAGAGGAGCCAGTTGAGGTGGCTCGGGCATCTGGTTAGGATGCCTCCTGGACGCCTCCCTGGTGAGGTGTTCCGGGCATGTCCCACCGGGAGGAGACCCAGAGGAAGACCCAGGACACGCTGGAGGGACTATGTTTCTCGGCTGGCCTGGGAACGCCTTGGGATTCCCCCAGAGGAGCTGCTCCAAGTGGCTGGGGAGAGGGAAGTCTGGGCCTCCCTACTTAGGCTGCTACCCCCGCGACCCGACCCCGGATAAGCGGACGAAAATGGATGGATGGATGGATACTAAATAAACGTCACTGGTGGTGTTATACTATTTCTCACTATTGATCTGGAGAATGAAAACAAAGCCCTTGCAAGTAACTAGCTCCTATTAACATTGAATTATTAAGTATATATACAGATACAAATGTGCCATGGAAGTACCCTGCCTGATGCATGCTCAATAATGCTCATGTTAAATAATGACGTCAGTGTTATGACAGCCTGCAAACTCTCTTATTCTACAGATAAAAATCACAAATATAACTGTTATCCCTGTGTTTAGTGGGCTTAATAATAAAATAATCATATGTCTAATACTTATTAGATAAGTCAGTCTTATTTATTGTATCACATTATATTATAACATTCATACTGTATATAATATCAAGTTGTTTTGTTACTAGGTTGTTGAAATAACATAATCACAGTAAAATATATCATTTTTCTTCCCCATAAATCAGTTATTTAAAATCTAATCTGGAATCATTCCTCCTTGTTAGACTTCAGTTGACCTGTTTAAGTTGGGCCCAAATTTGTTATTATCTTTTGATTTATTTTTCATTGAAATTTAATTCTTTGTTAGTTTATTTTTGGAACTATTAAATTGAATTATTTGGTGGATTTTTGAACACCTTTGTCCTTATTTAAGTCTGGACCCTCACAATTCTATTTATATTATGAACTTGTATTACTAAAATAATTATAACAGAATATGATAGAAGTTGTCCAAAAATTGAAAAGTGGAAGCAGAACACTCCCATTCTCTTTTCACACTGATGCCTCAAACAAGGTGAAGATGAACCATGTTTTATTAATGATAGTTTTATACAAATGGATACACCTGATATATACAAATAAAAACATGAACAAACTTACTTTACAGTATACAAACATAATTATGCATACTTCTACACATGTTTTAAAAAAAATTAAACAGTTTATGGCGCCCCCC